>PVJN01017235.1:0-40941 GCA_004026805.1 Lasiurus borealis | reverse complement strand
AACTGGGGTGGCAGAGCGACTAGACCATATAGGACAACCAACTCTACCAACCTACTCTACCAACTCAGGGAAGCAGCAAAAATGTGGAGAGAAAGAACAGATCACAAACGAAAGAAATGGAGGAAAATAAATGATTAGATATAGAGTTCAAAACCATGGTTATAAAGTTTTTCAAGAATTTCCTAAAAAAGATGCATAAATTTAACGAGACCCAAGAGGGGATGAAAAAGGACCAACTAGAAATTAAACATACACCGAAATAAAAAATATTATACAGAGACCTAACCGCAGACTAGAGGAATGCAAGAATCATGTCATGGAGAAACCATGATGGCAGCATAGGCAAACACCTAAACTGCTGCCTCACACAACAATTTCAAAACTACAGCTAAAAGACAGAATGGACATCATCCAGAACCACAAGAAATGTGGCTGAGTGAAAATTGTACAAGTAGAAGGAAAGAGAGGGGCTCACGGAATACAAAGAAGCAGAAAACACTCAACTGGAAAAGAAAAAAGAAAAAAAGAATCCAAAAATTTGGAGATAGTATAAGGATCCTCTGGGACAACTTCAAGCATACCAACATCAGAATTATGAGGGTGCCCGAAGAAGAGAGAGAGCAAGATACTGAAACCTATTTGAAGAAATAATGATGGAAAACTTTCCCCACCTGGTAAAAGAAATAGACTTACAAGTCCAGGAAGCACACAGAACCTCAAACAAAAGGAATCCAAAGAGGACCACATCAAGACACATCACAATTAAAATGCCAAGAGCAAAATACAAAGAGAGAATATTAAAAGCAGCAAGAGAAAAACAGTTCATTACCTACAAGGGAGCACCCATACAACTGTCAGCTGATTTCTCAACAGAAACGATGCAGGCCAGATGGGAGTGGCAAGAAATATTCAACATGATGAATAGCAAGAACCTACAACCAAGAATATACTATCCAGCAAAGCTATCATTCAGAATTGAAGGGCAGATAAAGAGCTTCACTAATAATAATAATAATAATAATAATAATAATAATAACAACAACAATAATAATAAAACTAAAGGAGTTCATCAACACAAAACCAGTATTATATGAAATGCTAAAAGGTACTCTTTAAGAAGAGGAAGAAGAAGAAAAAGGTAAAGATAAAAATTATGATCAATGAATACATATCTATCAACAAGTGAATCCAAAAATCAAGTGAATTAAAAATCTGATGAACAGAATAAACTGGTGAATATAATAGAATCAGGGGCATAGAAAGGGAGTGCACTGACAATTCTCAGGGGAAAAGGGGTGAAAGGGGTGTGGGAAGAGACTGGATAAAATTTGTACATCTATGGATGAGGACAACGCGGGGGAGGTAAGGGCAGAGTGTGGGGTGGGAACTTGGTGAAGGGGAGCTTTGGGGTATGGGGAGAAAAGAGGAACAAGTGTAATAATCTGAACAATAAAGATTTATTATATTAAAAAGTAAATAAATAAATAAAATACTTTAAAAAATATCAATGTCATTAGAAAAGTTCTATGGTTGTTGTATAGCCTTGAATCTGTGTGTCCCTTCCAGTTTGGGAGGCAAAACAATAGCTTTCATTAGTAAATTCCATTCACCTCAGATGACAATCAATTAGCTCAGTATATATCAGAGCACAATATATAATTGACTCTTGAATGCCCCCCAGTGGGGATAAAACGCACAGTCTGGTCATGTGTCCTGACTAGGAATTGTACCAACAACCACTTGGTGCATGAGACAACACCCAAACAACTGAGCCACACCAGCTGGGGCTGAATAATCTTATAAGTAGTTTAGAAACCTATCTCTGATTAGTTTCTATTTTATGTTGATTCCCATGGACTTAATGTAGTGTAATTCATTCAATGTTTACTTATCATTTACCTACTACCCCCAGTTTAGACAATTGAGCTGGAATTGGTACTTTGTGACCCAAAGGGGGGAACCACAGTGAATAAGGGACAGGGGATAATTAACCCACATGGATTCTGTGCAAGAAATCCGAAGGGTGAAAAGGATTGTCTTTTTAAGAAATGAAATTATAAAAACTACATATCCACATGCAAAAGGATAACCTTGGATCCCTACCATATACAACTCACAAATATTAACTAAATTGGATTAAAGATTTAAAAATACAACCAGAAAATATAAAACTCTTTGAAGAAAACAGTGAAAAATCTCCTTGACACCAATCTTGGCAATGTTTCTGGATATAACACCAAAAGTTCAAGTTGTTATAACAAAAATCAATAAGTGGGACTACACAAAACTAAACATTTTCTTCACAGTAATAAGAACAATCAACAAAATGTTGATTGGCTGGTATGATTCACTGGTTGAGTGTCTATGTATGAACCGGGAGGTCACAGTTAGATTCCTGATCAGGCACAAACACAGGTTGCAGGATGAATTCCCGAGTAGGGCTGTGCAGGACAGAATCAATGATCCTCTCTCATCATTGGTATTTTTATCTCTCTCTCTCTCTCTCTCTCTCTCTCTCTCTCTCTCTCCCTTCCTCTCTGAAATCAATAAAAATATATTTAAAAATTTTTAAAAATCAACAAAATGAAAAGGCAAAATATGGATGGGAGGAAATATTTGTACATGGAGGTCACTCAAAAAACTAAAAATAGAACTACCTACCCTATGATTCAGCAATTTCATATGTGGATATGTACCAAATGGAAATGAAATCAATACCTGAAAGTGAATCTGCTTTTCCATGTTTTTATCCCACACATATAGGTTTAGACTAGATTGTTCTGCATCTCTGTCCCTCCTACCTATCTCACTATGTCTTATTCTTTATATCCTTTTCTGTAGGATTTCTGGTCAACTAGATTTTAGGTAGTTCTGAATGATGGTTGTTCTGCAGTTTATTTGTAATTTTGATGTGGTTGTGGGAGAATTTGAGTACCACATTTACCTACACTGCCATCTGAATCAGGAGTTCACTTTTACTTCCTCTGAATGTCCCAACTACCTTTTAGAATTCTAGAACAAATGGAACACAAGAAATCATTTGATCAGAAGATGTTTAGCTGATTTTACCTGTTATGCCATGGCTAAACCAGATTTAAGAGAGGGAAACTTTCACAAAGCGTTTGTTGTTGGTGTTGTTTAAAATTGAAATACTACAATATCTTATTCAGTATAGTCTCTCTACTCCCATTATAATGGAAAAAATGGCATAAAAATAGAATCATATTTCTATCTTGCCCTACCAACTTTGTGTAATCCTTTAAAATACCAAGATTTACACTACCACCAATTAATTGTTAATATATCTTGAAAATACCATATAATCTAAATTTGTATGTAAAAGGATATACCTATTAGATATATTTGGTAAGTGGAAAATTTAGTTAAACACAATTCTCTGCAAATGAAATGAGCAGGTAAGTCAATTTGCACATTTGTGGCTAGTGGCAATTATTTTGCCTTGAGGAAGTAAATAGGGTAGAGGACCAATGCAAAGGTGTTCTGCTTTTTAGATCTCCTTGATTAATATTATGCTTTGGCAATCTTAAATATTCATATTCTTGATCATTTTGATAGGTTAAATATTCATTTATATTTTTCAGAGTTTTCATGTCTTCTGCATTTTACTTAGCTATTTAATCTATCTGAAATTTACTTTGACATTTTATTTAAGGTGAACATTTACTTAAGTTGTTTCCAAGTGGTTGTCTTCTTTCCTTGACACTTTGAAGAGATATTTTTCTATTAGTTTGTAGTAATTATTTTTATTGTGCTGAGTTTGTTTTTATAATAAAGTCTGTTTCAGGGAAATCTTGTTTGTTCAAGTAATCTATCTGTTGTTTCTTGTGTCAGTACCAAACTCTATTAATGCCTGTGATTTATAGTTTATTTTAATATCTGGTTGAGTAAAATTTCATGCAATATAAATTAAAATGTTCTTAACTATTATAGATATCACCTATTTATTTTTCCAGATTAATATTATAATATAATTTTAATTCAGTTTTTCCTATGTTTTGATTTGAACTACTTTAAAACTATTAACTAATTTTACAGAATTGATATAACATTTAGTAACCTTAGAGGTATTTCTAGATATTTCAGGGTTTTTTTATTTCTATTTTGAATGTAATTTTCTAATTAGTTATCTTTCCATTTTGTTTTCTTTCCATTTTGTTTTCTAAGTTATTATTTTCTGGTACCCTTATAAAACTAATAACACTCTAAAATTTGTTTTTTATTTCATTTTATTATCCTTTGCTTGTTTATGTATTATTTCAGGTAGACCATTAGATCATCTTGTATTTTTAACATTATTTTTGCCACTTCTGTTATTCAGAGTATGAAAGTTCATGGCTGTTACTTCTACATGGTGGAATGTAACTTTTATTCATTAATAATATCTTGACTTGGTAAAGAAAACTGAGGTAACAACCTTTTTTCCATCAGAACTCTGTAGACATTGCTTCACTTTCTTCTGGTGGCCAAGGTTGCAAAGCAAAAGTCTGAGACCAGACTAGATTTTGTTCCTTTGCAAGTTACCTGTTTTATCTGCTGAGCTGTATGTAGGATTTTTTTTTTGTTCTTTTAATTCAAAAATATTACCAGGATAAGTCTAGATGTTGTCCCATTTTTATTAACTTTAAGTGAAACACAACGGACCTTTGGGATCAGCAGACTCTTTATAGCTCAGGAAAATTTTCTTCTATTATAGTTTTGATTATTGTTTCACTTCCATCTATTTTGCTCCCTGCACCTGCCCAGGATAGCCAATTATCTACAAATTTCTATTTCTCTTCTATTCCTCATATTCTCTCATAATTTCCATTTATTTGTCCTTTTCCTGAGGGAGAGGGGGAAACCCGTGCTTAGAAAATTCAGAGTCAGGCAAAGGGTAAGAAGATCTGGAAATGTATAACTATTATTATATTCTCAACCTTTCTTTATTTAAATTGTATTTAGTGAACAAAGTACGTTCCAATGATGTGGAACTTTAGGATTTATAAAGCATTTTGTAGTCATTCTTTCAGTTGACTCAAAAACAATGGTTGAATGTGATAATATCATTGTCCCTATTTTTCAAATGGAAAAACTGATGTTCAGAAAAGTTAGGTAATTCATCTTAGATTACTCAGCTGGGTAGAGGCAGTTCTAAGAACAGAGATCTCATTCTGGAGTGAATGTCCAGCTCACTCTCCCTAGTTACTGACCCCTTTAGAATACAAAACCCTTCAAAGAAAGCATTACTTATGGAATTTCAGTTTGCAGTATTTGTACTCCCCAGAAACAAAAATTTATTATTTGCCACTTATTTCTATGTTTAGCCAGATGTCATAAAATTTTCTTTTCTTCAAAAAGATATTCTAATCAATTGAATCCCTTTAAGTAATATAATGTAATTATAAGCACATATGTCCTTGATCCTTCCTGATGGTCTCATTGCCAAAAATAGAATCCTTGCTCAGGATGCCTCATAAAATAGTACAGTTGAGTCTTTGTGTTTTAAAAGACTTCTTATTTGAAAATAGCTTTATCTGAAAACCGTAATAACAAAAGAAAATTAAAAAATAAAAACCTTACTGCAGATTTTTTATATATCTCAGCTTTTATAAAAACTTTCTTCAGACCTAAATGGCAGCTGAATATTTAACTGTGAAATTTAGTATTTCATACTTATTGGTATTAAAGTGATTATGAATTTAAGTTCTGGAAGAATATGTTCTAGACCTTAAATTCATAGTCACATTAATATCAATTAATTACTTGTAAAAGATTAAGACATTGAATTTATGAAATATGTTACATTAATTTTGTATGATGAATTTATATGTGAAATCTATCTATTCATATGGCTCTTGATCTATCTATATCTCAGTTGCATTTAAGCTCCTGTTACTGGACTGGTAGTGGGCCCTGTTGCTAGGTCTAGTTATGTCCCCTATTTTCTGATCCTTGGGTCTTGTTCACAAAGACATGCATGCATAACACACACAGACACACACACACACACACACACACACACACACACACGCATGCATGCACACACACACATGCGCTAGTGACTTTTTAGGGTCCTGGAGTAATTGAGACAATACAAATACTCATCTTGTATGGTAGATTGTACTACCCATTTGAAGGCAGAAGACTGGCTTGAGAGAGCTTTGTGAAGCATCCAGCTAATTAATCTATTATTCTCTTCTTCTATAATGAACAACGTGAGCAAAGAGTTCTATTCTCTTCCTCCCCCAGGGCAATATCATCTGTCTCATACCTTGTGTTTTCCAATACCGCCAAGTACATTATTCTAATTTTGGACACACATTGTTCTGGGTATTAAGTTCAGGTTAGAGTATTTGAAGATACCGAAGTGTCTAAATTTTAGGTACCAGAGGTGCTCTGATTTTCTCTAAAGATCCATAAATTCCTAGAGGCTGGAAAGAGGTAAATCGAGGCTAAAGTATTCTGAAACAATATTACAGCCCACAAAAGGAACAGAAGCCAACCCACCAGGCAAATATCAGGCCATTCAAGGCAGTTCTACATGAAGGAGATAAAGCCACCTGCTTCGTTCAGACTCAAAAGGAGGGCCTAGAAATTCTCAAGCCCTTGTGTTTTTCTGTTCATTGCAATCCCAGCCTGGCTTTCATTTAGGTTAATTGGAATTCTCAATTCCTTCAATGTCAATACACAATAAATAACATGTATATATGCGAGTACATACATTTCACAAATGAATATTAAAGTGTCTGCTATGTGTCAGGCTCTAAATTCATGTTAACTTTTAATAAGAGAAATGTACTGTTTTATTTTAAAGAGAGCACACTGTGCCACCTCGAAATATGCCACTTTGGCATAAGGATTATTTTGAGCTGAAGGCAACCAAACATAGCAGATGCAAGATAACCTTTGACCTCTCGCTTAACTGCCTAAAATAATTTAGAAAAGGGGCCTGTAAAAGAGAGCTATTACCGGACATCACTTTTACATCTGAGACTTATCTTCATGACAGGGCAAACATTTGTTTACCAAGCATATGCTCTTCATATCTTCCTGTGAATTGTATTCCTAACCTTTGGAGCCATAAATACTTACCCCATTCTCCTTAGCTCAGGATGATATATAAGCTTGAAAGCCTGGCTCCCTTTGAGTATTTTTGTAGGGTTTTATATAGGTACTTAATTAAATTTCTTTTTCTCTTATTAATCTATCTTTTTTATGTATTTTGTTTTTATTACAATAGGGTCTCAGCCAAAACCTAGAAAGGTAAAGGGAACATTATTTTTCTTTCCTTGTGATGTTTTGTGTTTTATTTATTTCCTGCTAGGTATTTGCTTACAGTAAATATTTTTTGAAAACCACACCCTGTATCAGTTTTCAGCTGAGTACCCTTAGGTTTAACCATGTAAAGTTTAGCAACTTTGAAGGGCAACCAGTACCTCTTGGCATCCAGGTGTGCTGCTAGAGACTTCTATGTAAGCATTTTTCAAGAATAAGAACCCTCATTGGAGCAAATTAATATTTATGAACCCTCTTAGACTATTCCTCCTCATCAGATATATCTTCAGACCTTGAGGATTTTTTGCTTTGCTTTAACTCAGAAGGGCACTCCACTTCTGAGGGAATCTGTTCACCCATATATCCTGAACTTGTTTGACTTCATTTTACAGAATACATACAGGCAGTATTCGGGTCCATACCAATAAGTTGCGTAGTATATGCAGTTCTTCTTGACTTTTTGACACATCTTTTCTGCAGTAATATAATTAAAGGCCCGTTGCATGAAATTCATGCACAAGTGCAGTCCCTAAGCCTGATTTGGTGATCAAAGTATGAATTTCTGGTGTGGAAGAGAAGGTCCCTGAACTCTGGGCCCTGGGCAGCATCTGGACACCCGAGCCCCTGGATACATCACTCCAGCTGAGTCATAGGGCCCCAGCCCTTCTCCCTTAGTGCCTGGGAGCTGGGGGGCAGTCCAACCTCCCACCACCATCACTGGTCACTGTGCGTGGGGTGATTGGTGGGGCAATCAGCAGGGCAATCAGGCCCTGCTCACACCCACCTTAGTCTGGTGCCACCATGCACCTTCTTTACCATCCCACCATGGTCCTGCTCTCCTCAGGGCCCATAGGGGCCAGCAGGGCCTCCATAGCCACCCACTGCCAGTGCTGCATCACTGATACACGCCATGTTCTGTGCTGCCCTCTGGTGGTTAGCACACATCATAATGCGCAGTCAAACTCCCAGTTAAGAGGACAATTTGCATATTAGGCTTTTATTATATAGGATAAGCAAATCCCTAGTCCTGAAAATGGTCGCTTCGTAAAGAATAAGCAGGTAAATTTATCATGAGTGTTCTAAGAAAGAAGATGGCTGCCGATGGGAAGGCAGACTGCAAGATAGTGTGTGAGTGAGAAAACAAAGGGAGAGTGTGTGGTTGCATGGAGAGTGTTTGTGGGTGAGTTGAGGGGCAGTTATACTCCAGGAGACTGTGCGGGGACTGCCAGATGGGGCTCCCCTGACAGGACAGCTCCCAATGTTGCTGGGTTCCCTCCTGGAGCCACTGGCTCAGACACAGAGAATGCACCATCTAGAAGAGGAAAGTGGATGTTATTGGAAGCCTGAAAAGTCCAGGGAATCTATAAATATGGCACCCCCAAAATTGCTGCAAACCTGAAAACACCAGTCCTTGAGTGGTACAAGCACACAGATTCAGAGGAGCTCTAAACTGCCTTACTGAAAGAGAGAGATAACTATATAACCTGACCCCCAGAGAAGAGGGATCATGGAGAGACAAAAAAACACTCCAAATATAAAAGAAAAGAAGGCATCACTAGAAAAAAAAGAAGTAAAAAAAAAATGAAGGCAAGCAACCTGTCAGAGAAAGAATTCAGAGAAATGGTCTTGAGGTAGATGAAAAGAATGGAAGACAAAGTAGATAATACATGTAAGAACCAAGAGGAAATGAAGAAGAACCAAGAAGAAATGAAAAATGGCATCACTGCTGTAAAGAACTCAATAGAAAGCATTAAGAGTAGACTAGAAGAAGCAGAGGACCACATCACTGAGGTAGAAGACAAGGTAGGAAAAAATACCCAAGTAAAAAAGCTTCTAGAAAAAAAAAATTAAAAAGCAGGAGGGAGAGCCTAATGGAACTTTGGGACAACACGAAACAAAACAACATCTGCGTAAGAAAGTTATTATTTGACTTAAATCTAAGTCCACAACTCTGAGAGGCTGCGCCCAGCTATCCCATCTATGTGGTGCTGAAGAGAGAGAAACTCACAGTCGCCTGGTTGTTTTGCCTCTTTGCTTTTATTCTCTAAACCTAGTTCACAGGACCTTTCGATTACAAACACTCTCCTGAGGCTGCAGTGCAGGTAGAGGTACAGATTTGTGGAGTCTGGGGAGATGCTGTGGAGAATAAAACAAGAAGAGGTGACCCTTCAAATGTAAGCAGCCACTTTTCTCCTGAAGAGCCAGCCTCAAGGAAGCTAAGACAGCCACGCCCAGCCTACACTTTGAGCTCTGAATAGCCCGAAAGAGCCCT
This sequence comes from Lasiurus borealis, assembly GCA_004026805.1. Lineage (NCBI taxonomy): Eukaryota > Metazoa > Chordata > Mammalia > Chiroptera > Vespertilionidae > Lasiurus > Lasiurus borealis. The sequence continues at coordinate 31,394 of PVJN01017235.1, read as the reverse complement.
CAGGCACTGGGTTGAAGAGGGACTGTTCAGTCCAGGAAAGCTATACAGCACCACCCCCACCTAAAAGTCCTGTCAGAAACAGATGCTTCAGTGATCAAGAGGTAGAGCGGGCAGGCAGGCAAAGCTGGCAGATTGCTATCCCCTGATTGCAGCCAATGCTGTGAGGACACACAGAGAGAAGTGGATCCCTTGGAAATTGAACAGGATGCTAACTACCTAACGGAAAACTGAGAAGTGGCAGACAGAAAAGTGGGGTCTTAAACCAGCCCCCATAGGGCATTATAACTCATCTAACGTGAACAACACTTCACTTTTTTATTTTTTATCTCTTATTTAAATTTTTTACGTATATTTTATTGATTTTTTACAGATAGGAAGGGAGAGGGATAGAGAGTGAAAAACATCGATGAGAGAGAAACATCATCAGCTGCCTCCTTTACATATTTACTCAAATGTCAGTGATCCCTTCCCTGACCACGCTATCCCTTATTCCTATCCTTTCTGCTTTATTTTGAACTACCAACCAACATTCTCTATATTTTACTTATATTTCCTCCCTGTGTCTTCTCTGCTAAAATGGAAACTCCGTAGAGGTAGAGATTTTTATCTATTTATTTATTACTATATCCCTAAAGCCTAGAAAAGTACCTGGGATATAGTAAAGACTGAATATTTATACAGTGGAATGCTATATTATTTAGGATATAGAGTTGCTTTCTTCCCGCTGCAATATAAACCTAAAGTAACAGTGGCTTAAACAAGATAGAAGTTTAATTTGCTCTCACATAAGAGCCTGAGTGTGAAAACTTCACATTAACCGTTATGGCTTTGAGGGTCAAGGACTCCGGCTCTTTCTCTGCCATTGTTTTCCTATTGATAAGGTGCTGTGAGGTGTGAAACAAAGGAGACAGGAGGACGGAGTTCCACTTCCACTCACATCCTTTTGGCTGTAACTTAGTTACACTGAGCCTTGAAGGAGCCTGGGGCATACAGCCTTCACTTGTCGGAAGTCTGCGCACAGCTAAATCAGGGGTTTTATATGAAAGAAAATGTCAAGAAGAGTTATTTGGGACCAAGGAACAGTCTCTGGGTCTCTGATATTGCACTCCCATAAGAATCTGAGGTTGCCGAGACCGGTTTGGCTCAGTGGATAGAGCGTCTGCCTGTGGACTGAAAGGTCCCGGGTTCGATTCCCGTCAAGGGCATGTACCTTGGTTGCGGGCACATCCCCAGTCGGGGGCGTGCAGGAGGCGGCTGATCGATGTCTCTCTCTCTCATCAATGTTTCTAACTTTCTATCCCTCTCTCTTACTCTCTGTGAAAAATCAATAAAATATATTAAAAAAAAAAAGAATCTGAGGTAAACAACCAAAGGGTTAATTGTCACTTGTTCAATGTAGGTGGGTACATGAGTGTTTAATTTTCTTCTCTTTTTCATATCATTGGGACATTCCAAAATGAGAAATATTTTAAAGGAGAAAAGACACCTCTATTAGAGCATTAAATACTATTATCTACTTTAGCACAAAAGAGATTCCTGTCCACATAGCCCATGACCTGTGGCTTTAGTCCGATGCCAGGGCCACACACAGCGTTTCTAATCTCTAGAAACAAACAATCGATTATCTCCAGTCTTCATACCTATGCTTTGACTTTCTCTTCCTGCATTTCACAAACACTAACACCTTCTCTACTCATGTATCCCATCACAAGTTATTCTTTTAAAGTAGACACTGTCTCCCAGAAGGAGTCTTTCTCTGCTCCTAGGAAAATTGGGCAGCATTTGCCATCACAAGTTGATTTGATGATCATCTACTTTTCTTTCATCTCTCTCTTTGAAATCTCTGTTTTGATAAAGGCATCTTTATTTTTCTGGTTTCTGAGAATTAAATACTTGAATGGTTCAACCTAAATTTGTTCCCAGTTAATTGATGTAATCTTTCAAAAAGGAGCAAGTTTTTTTATAAAGTATGTATGTGTGTAGGAGGGATTGAAGTCCACAGTTTAAAATATCTACACCTAATCAGAGACATAGTGTTATATTAAATTCAAATGTAACAAATTGTCCCTGCACAGCTAAAATGCTGAAGAGATTAAAATAATCTCATAAAGCATATGATGGCAGCTGCACTAGTTTACTCCTGTTAACGCAAATCTCAAATGAAATGGTTTTCATGTGCAAATATTTAATACATTCATTATTTGTACAAGTTATCTTTATTGTTGAAGGTATTACAGATATCCTCTTATTTGCCCCCATTAAACACCTCCTCCCCATTCTTGTTCCTTCCTCAGGACTTCACCGCATTATTATTTGTGTCCATGGGTTATACCTACATGCCATATCAAGAGAGGGGTTTGTGTGGTGCTGAATATGGAATGCTCACAACAAGTCATACACAGTAATCGACAACATGCCAGCAGGGTGTTATTAACCAGTATGTGAGGTTACTCTGCTAGTTTTATTTTACTTTATGCCTATAGTTGAAGGAAGACTCCAGGAGCAAATCTGCAAAGGTTTCTAACATCAACTCTCACCAAACCCCGTCCTTCCTACCTGGTTTAACAAACCAGTAAAATTTCCTTTAATGAAGGAATTCTTACCATTTGCAGCAACCTGGTTGGAAATGGAGAGCCTTATGCTTAGTGAAATAAGGCAGTCAATGAAGGAGAAGCATCACATGATCTCACTCATTTGTGGATAATAAAGAACATTATAAACTGATGAACGAAAGGATAGATACAGAGACAGTAAAGCTTCAAACAGACTGTGAAATTACAGCAGGAAGATTAAAGTTAGGTGAGGTAGATAAGAGATCAATCAAAGGACTTGTATGCATGCATATAAGCATAACCAATGAACATAGACACTGGAGGGTTGGGGTATGCCTGGGAGGGAGGGGGGCAATGGGGAGATATGTATAAAAATTAATAAAAATTAAAAAAATTCTTTTAATGGTTTAATATAGTTTTAAATAATTTCATTTGCCTCCAAAACAATATTGACTACTGAATCACCTTACGTACATTCAAAAGCAACAATAGAGAAATGATTGATATTATGTTTCAGTAATAAACAGAACACATGAAAATTTCCAATCTTAGGCAGGGTGTAAATATAAGTAAATTTTAATATTTTGTTATGCATGAATGCATGGCCTTAAATTTGAATTAATGGTGGAGAAATGTATTTGAAAAAATATTTGAATAATATTTTAAAAATATTACATTTTCTTCTTTTAATCTTGCTCATCAAGGTGCTGACTAGTTGTCCTCCCTCCTACATCCTCCTGACACTGCTACTGCTTTGGCTCTTTCATATATCTCCTGCTCCTCTGGTCTTGTTCTGTCTGCTAGGATATGCATGTACATGTGTGCATGTAAGAAGGAAGGAGTATAATGGCCTGCAGGTCATTTCTCAGATTTACATGCTGAATCCCATGTGGCCCTGGCTCCTTTCCATGTCCTTGAGGAAAGAAGTAGATTTTTTTGAGGTGGGAACTAAAGTAACTTAATTCCCTTTTGAATGAGGGAGGTTTCATCTTTATAGTTTTCCCATAAGTTGCCTGAAATGTTAATGAGCTTATCATTTTATAGAGATGCAGCCTATATGCAAATAAACAGTGAACAGTTAGCCATAAAAAATCAATAAAATATATTTTTAATAAAGAAGTGTCTCCAAGCACTTCTTTATTAAAAATATATTTTATTGATTTTTTATAGAGAGGAAGGGAGAGGGATAGAGTTAGAAACATCAATGAGAGAGAGACATTGATCAGCCGCCTCCTGCATGCCCCATACTGGGAATGTGCCCACAACCAAGATATATGCCCTTGACTGGAATCAAACCTGGGACCTTTCAGTCCACAGGCTGATGCTCTATCACTGAATCAAACTGGTTTAGGCTCCAAGCACTTCTTTCAGCTAAGCCCCACCCCACACCTAAAGCCATTATGTGAAATACCAGTAGAAGCAAGAGGTCCCAAAAGAAAGGATAAATAATACAGCAAGGAAAATACAATTGGCAGTCTAGCCATGCTGGTATATTCTCACCAGAATATATGTTCCTTCCAGAGTCAAATGTGGAGCTTTTTCTAATCCAGATTTGAACATGAATTTGGTTTTTGAATCTATCATCAAATTATCTTATTCTCACTCAGTCTTTTTCACTGAAAATTAGAAAAGCTTCTAATAACAATTTGTGACTTGAAGATAGTAATGACATCAGATGTCGGACTCATAATCCAGGATGCAGCCAGTAAGTGTACAATTTCTTAAATGAAAAGTAGCATTGATTGACAGATGTCGGAGACCAAATATTGTTCTCACTAGGTGGATGTAATTGTTCTCACTAGGTGGATGTAAACCGAAGGCCAGAAGGCTGGCCAACCTTAATTGCTCTGAAAGGTCAGAGCTGATTACTCATTGTTTAGTTGAAACTATCTGTTTGTATCACGTTAATTTCCGTTATTTCCTGCCTAAAGGCTAGGGGTGTGTCCCAAAGCCTTAATAAAAGGGAGAAAAAGGCCAGAGCAAATGGCAGTCCTTCCCACTAGAGGAAGGCTCCCGCTTGGCCCCCCAATATCTCCAAATTAATATTTTCTAGTCTCTCATTTCGCTTGTGTGCGGCCTCCTTCAGAACCCGAACCCTGAACCACGCGGGACTTGGAAAGAGGTTCCCACAGACAGAAATGTTTCTATGCAGAAGCTTTAGAGAAACTTGAATAAAGTGATATCCAGACAGTTATTACATTTATTTAATACCTGTCAGTAGTTGTGTGTGTGTGTGTGTGTGTGTGTGTGTGTGTGTGCGCGCGCGTGCGCACGTGAGCGCGAACCTTTATTTTTATTATTGTTTAAAGTATTGCATATGTCTCCTTTTCCCCCAATTGAGTCCCCTTCTCCACCACTCCAGTGTCCAAGTCCATTGATTATGCTATATGCACGCATACAAATCCTTTGATTGATCTCTTACCTCCCCACACACATTGTCTTCCTTCTGAGGTTGGATGGTCTATTCAATGCTTATTGGTAACTGGATCAATTTTTAATTCATCATTTTATATTCATTATTTTCCACATATGAGTGAGATCATGTAATATTTATTTTTCTCTGACTGGCTTATTTTGCTTAGCATAATGCTTCCAGGTCCATCCATGCTGTTGCAAATGGTAGGAGTTCCTTTTTTTTTTTTTACAGCAGCGAAGTAGTCCATTGTGTAGATGTACCACAGTTTTTTAATCCAATTATCTGCTGATGGATACCTAGCCTGTTTCCAAATTTTAGCTATTGTAAATTGTGTTGCTAGGAACATAGGGATTCATATGTCCTTTCTGATTGGTGTTTTTGACTCCTTAGGATATATTCCTAGAAGTTGGATTGCTGGGTCAAATGAGAGTTCCATTTTTAATTTTTTGAGGAAATTCTATACTGTTTTCTATAGTGGCTGTACCAGTCTGCATTCCCACCAGGAGTGCACTATGGGTCCTTTTTCTCCATATCCTTGCCAGCACTTGTTGTTTGTAGATTTGTTGATGATAGTTATTCTGACAGTGAGATGGTACCTCATTGTTGTGTTGATTTGCATCTCTCAGATAATTGAGCATGTTTTCATATGACTCTTGGCCTTCCTTATGTCCTCTTTTGAAAAATGTCTGTTAAGGTCCTTTGCTCACTTTTTGATTAGATTTTTTATCTTCCTATTGTTACATTGTATGTGTTCCCAAATAAATTTTGGAGATTAAACCCTAATCTGTGATAGCATTGGCAAATATGTTCTCCCATGCAGTGGGCTTTCTTGTTTTGTTGATGGTTTCATTTGCTGTGCAGAAGCTTTTTATTTTGATGTAGTCCCATATGTTTAATTTCTCCTTAGTTTCCATTACCCTAGGAGCTGTATCAGTAAAGATACTGACATATGTATGATATTTTGCTACCTATGGAATCTTCTAATATTTTTATGGTTTCCAGTCTTACAAATTATTAAATCCTTTAACCATTTTGAGTTTATTTTTGTGTATGGTGTAAGTTGGTGATCTAGTTCCTTCGTTCCTTCGTTCCTTCGTTCCTTCCGTCCTTCTTTTCCTTCCTTCCTTCCTTCCTTCCTCTGGCCTATTTTGCCAGCACCATTTATTGAAGAGATTGCCTTGAATCAATTGTATGGTCTTACATCCTTTGTCAAATATTGAGGATGATGGCTTGGTTTAATTTATAGGTTACTTGTTCTGTTCTATTTGTCTATATGTCTGTTATTGTGCCAGTACCAGGCCATTTTGAAAACAGTGGCTTTGTAATATAGCTTGATATTTAGTGTTGTAATCCCTCCAACTTTGTTCCTCTATCTCAGGATTGCTGTGACTATTAGGGGTCTTTTTTATTGCATGTGAATTGAATTTTTGGACAGTTTGTTCTAGGTCTGTGAAATATGTGATTGGTATTTTAATGGGAATTGCATGGAATTATAAATTGCTTTGGGTAATATGGACATTTTCATCATGTTGATTCTGACATGTTATTTCTTCATTTGTTTATGTCTTCCTCACATAATCTCTTTTTTTCAATGTCCTGTAGTTTTCCAAGTATAGGTCTTTTACCTCCTTAGTTGAGTTTATTCCTAGGTATCTTAATTTTTGGTGCAATGGTAAATGAGATTGTATTTTTTAGTTTCTCTTTCTGTGAGTTCATTATTGGTGTATAAAGGACCCATGGATTCTTGTGTGTTAATTTTGTATCTTGCTACATTGGTGAATTCATTTATTAAGTCTAGTGGTTTCTTGATGGAGTCTTTAGGATTTTCTACAACACAATATCATGTCGTCTGTGAATAATGACAGTTTTATTTCTTTTCCAATTTGGATGCCTTTTATTTATTCTTCTTATCTGATTGCTATGCCTAGCACTTCTTGTTCTTGTTCTTGGGAGAAATGGTTTTAGTTTTTATCCATTCAATATGATATTGGTTGTAGGTTTGTCATATAAGGCTTTTATTATGTTGAGGTATGACCCCTCTATTCTCACTTTGCTTAGAGTTTTTATCAAGAAAGGATGTTGGATTTTGCAAAAAGCTTTTTCTGCATCAATTGATATGATTACGTGTGTTTTGTCTCTCAATTTGTTTATGTCATGTAAAACTTATATTGATTCGTGGATATTGGACCAACCTTGCATCCCTGTAATAAATCCCACTTGGTCATGCTGTATGATCTTTTTAATGCAATGCTGGATCTGATATTCTCGAATTTTTTGGAGGATTTTAGCATCTATGTCATTCTCCATTTCCTCATGGTTCTTCTTCATTTCCTCTTGGTTCTTACACATGTTGAATTTGCCTTCCATCTTTCTCAGTGTCCTTATGGTCATGGCTCTGAATTCTTTCTCTGACAAATTGCTTGCCTCCATTTCATTTAATTCCTTTCCTGGTGATTTCATCTTTTCTTTAATATGGGGGCTGTTTCTTTGTCTCCCGATGTTCACTCCTCTCAAGGTATCTGGTTATGTGGATGTCTCTCTACCATATTGACTTAAAAGCACAAAATATAACACAAGAAGATACAACATAAAGGACACCAAACAAAATTGTATTCATAATGCCAAATAACCCCAAATAAAAGTGATTACCAGAGAAAAGAGAATTATTGGAGAGAGAGGAGCCAAAAATGATATTGAGAAAAGGAAAAAAAAGTTAAGAAAGAGAAATAAAAGAAAAAAAAAGAGAAGGGGAAATATACGTATATGGGGAGAAAACTCAACAAAACAAATACATAAACCAAACAATGTAAACGAAAGATACGCAGAGAAATTGTTGGGGAACTGAATCTGAAGAGACAGAGCTTATTTTCAGAAGGTAAGGTAAATTAATTGAATGAATTGGGGAGTAGCTACAGTTAAGTATAGAGGAGATAGAAAGAGAATGAGTGGATAAGAAGAAATGTAAAAAGCATAATAGTCAATAAATGTTTTCCCTTTCTTTATTCTATCTGTCTATATATTCTTCATTTTAGGAAAAGGAGAATAGAGTAGAGAGCAAAAGGCTTGAGTCTCATGAGTGAAGCTAATTAAGCAATTAGGAGTAATAGAGAGCAAGTGAGGAGAGGAAAAACAAAATCATAAAAAATAAAATGGATAGTGAAGAAAGAGAAAGGAGAAGGATGCATGGTATTGTAGCAGGAGAGTAGAAATTAGATATATGAGTAAGCCAACAGAGACTACTATAATAGTAACACATCAATAAACAGATAAAATAATATCAATTTTTAACAAGGAGTAAAAAGAAAGGAGAGAGAAAAATTAAAGCAGGCACAGAACAAGAGAAACAGGATGAAAAACTGAAAAGTGAGGAAGAAAAGGTTGGCAAAAAGGAAAAAGTAAGATAAAGTAAAATAATGATTAAAAATACAATGTATAACACTAATAAAAAAATAAAAGGTTCAAAAATAATAATAAATAAAATAAAGTAAAAAAGTAAAATTTTCTTTCCCCTTTTGTTTCTTTAGTAAAAGATAAAAAAATAAAAATGTGAGAAGGTGAAGTGTCATTTGCTTCAGCTGAGTTTTAATGTTCCATAGGGCCTGGATTAAGATCTCTCTCTACTGTTATGTCTGGCACTTCTGTTTCCTGTTAGGTAGTCAGCACCATGTTGAAGCACCCAGCAATGTACTGCTCCTGTGTGTCTGTCTCCAGAGGCTTGGATTTAGGCATGTGGGACCAATATGCCTGCTTTGTCTGCCTGCTTTGACTGGTATTTACACAAGCCTCTACTTTTGACATGGGCTCTAGGTGGCTGTATTAGTTTCCTTGGCCACTAGGAGGGGCTAGTTCTTTTGGGGGAAATGGCTATTTAGGGTTGAAGAGACCTGAAGATCCCAGAGCTCGATTCCTGGCCACCTCTCCCTACTTTGCACCCCATCCTTCGCCAAACCAACTTCACCTACACGGAGGTCTCGGTAAGTGTTGGTAATTGAAAGATTCTATGTACTGAGTTTAGCAAGTAAAAGCAAATAAAATATACAGAGCAACTGCGCCTCTGCACGATTCTCTCTCCCTGGCACTGTGGTGCCAGTGCAGAATTTCAGGCTGCTTCTCTGGGTGATGCCTCCTATGGATGTGGTCTTAGATCCAGAGTCCCCCGCTGCCAGCAGCCCTGTGGACCCCCTTTCACAGTCAAGTGTTAGGCGTGTCCCCAAAGGACGTGGACTTGGTGCAGCCCAGTTTCCTTTTGACCCCCTAGTCTTAGTGGTCACGCATTTCTCTCTCCAACCCACATCCCCAATCCTACTGTTCTCTAGGCATCCCTCATCCTTTCTGGCCATGGATTGTCTCTACATCTGTGTTTAATTTGCGAATTCCAGGTGGATGTTATTCAGTTTAGTTGTTCCTTCTGTCTTTTTCGTGAGAAGGTGCAGGACACCTCCACCTATTCAGCCGCCATTTCACCTCCTCTGCCTCCGCCCACACATACTTTTTACAAGCCTGCAGCAGGGGAGGTTGAAGTCTTGGTGTTTCTGGGTTCCCAGAGAGGCAGCAGGTCCCTGGCCCATGTGGGTGGCTGTAGGGTCCCAGGTGGTGTCTGAGGGCTCCCTAGGTGGAGGTGAGACTGGGCTCCCAGTCCCAGCAGCTCTCCCCTTCAAGCATACTACTTGATTTTATCACTGAATTTGAAAATAACTATTGATCCCTAGAGAAAATAGATGCTGTCTTCAGTGCTTTAATGTTTCATATGATTAATTCTACCAAAATTTACTATGACACTTGATACACTATGCAGCCGCCTGAAAAGTGTCTGATAATTTGGCAAGAGTTAGGGGTTGGGAGTGAGCATAAAATGACATTGAATTAGAAAGGTTGGCTTTTGGGAAACCTAAGAAACAATGAAATTAAAATTCCTGTAAACTCAACTAGCAAATACAACTTAAGCGCACCCACTCTAGATTTAAAAAATGTGAAAAGTCATGAGATGGCCAAGAGCGGTTTGGCTCAGTGGATAGAGCGTCGGCCTGCGGACTGAAAGGTCCCAGGTTCGATTCCGGTCGGGGGCATGTACCTTGCTTGCGGGCACATCTCCAGTGTGGGGCGTACAGGAGGCGGCTGATCGATGTCTCTCTCTCATCGATGTTTCTGACTTTCTATCCCTCTCCCTTCCTCTCTGTAGAAAATCAATAAAATATATTTAAAAGAAAAAAGTCATGAGATGATTTTCAAACAGAATAGACAAGCTATCATTCCAAATGAAAGTACGGAGGCATTCAACTTAAGAATACATATCCTGGTAAGACAGCTTTCAGCATCTAGCAAATTGCAGTGTAGACCTTCAGAGGTCAGTAGAGAGTATTAAAGGATTGCATCGTCAGTGTTGTTCCTGTATCTCTTTCTCTCATAGGCCTCTGAAGGTCATACCTTTATCTGTAGTCCTTTGTGTTTTTCTATATCTCTAATATAAAAGTGATGCTTATGAGCATAAGCCGTGCTCCAGTTCAATGAATTGATAACTCTTCTGTACCATCTGTCCATATTAAATTTTGTTTTAGCCAACTCACACAAGACAGTGATCTGGAAAGAGGAAAATTTAGTGGCCATAATAGCCCTGTGGTCACAGGAAGTGGCCACAGAAGGGAGAGCCACCAAATGACCAATACTCACAAAAGTAAAATTTTCCTCATCCTGGGCTGTGCATTTCTCTGGGGTAAAATCAACAAGGTAAATATATATATATATATATATATATATATATATATATATATATATATATATAAATTTATTTTTTAATTAATTTTATACATATCTTCCCATTGCCCCCCTCCCTCCCAGGCATCCCCCAACCCCCCAGTGTCTGTGTTCATTGGTTATGCTTATATGCATGCATACAAGTCCTTTGATTGATCTCTTATCTACCTCACCTAACTTTAATCTTCCTGCTGTAATTTCATAGTCTGTTTGAAGCTTTACTGCCTCTGTATCTATCCTTTTGTTCATCAGTTTATAATGTTCTTTATTATCCACAAACGAGTGAGGGGTGGAGAATAGCCTGTTGGGAAAAGTGACATTTTGACTGAAGTATTCAAAGGGACATGCCTTGCAAATGCCAAGTGTGAGACCAAGCATAGTTGTCCTGAGAAAGCCAGGAATCTAAATACAAGAATAAGAAAACCCAGGTTCCAGTTCTTTGAATATCATTAAGGCACAATGTATTTGAGACTCCATTTCTTTATATAAGATGTGTATAATAGCTACTTTGCAGGATTTGTGTGATAATTAGAAATGATAGTGGTAAAGCTTCTTGCATAGTATCTAGTGTAAAGGGTAGTTATTATTTTGGCTCATGCCAGAGCCTCTGTCACAAGCATTAGAAATCAAGCAACATGGGAGACATTAAAAACTCATTCCAGGAGATTTGAAAGTGGTCTATGGTATTAAAAACAAAGGTTAAAAATTCTAACTAAAATAATGTCACTGCTACCAGACAAAAGTCTGTATCTGGGATTCCTCTATTTTTTGAAATGTTTATTTTGGCTATCTGATGTACTAGTAATCCATACAGTAGTTCATTGTTTGGATCTTTTTTATGTTTTCTTCTTGTGAAATCTCACATGATATAAACTGTCCTTCAAGGCTAAGCCTTTAGGCTAGGCTCACCAATCAGCATAAAAGTATCTGGAATAACTGCACCTTTTCTTTATGGCTGATGCAGTGTATCTGATTTAGCTTTCTAGATCTACACCAACGCCATGAGGCCTAACAATTGGTTGGATTTCAGAGGTTAACATGACGGGACCCTTTAGTATTTGCGTCCTCTTCACTCCTATGGCTTATCTGATCTCTTGCACAAACCCAAGTTACTCTCCACTCCTTTCAAGTCCATTACTGCCTACAACCCAGCATGGCACTGAGGCATCGAATTCATCCTACTGACTTTCAACTCCTGAGTCAGGAACTTTTTTTTCAATCTCCAGAGCTCAATTGCAAATAAAAAGACTATGGTGATGACTTATTATTGGACCGGTGGTAAATAGAATTTTACAAGCTCTGGTTTTGTCTATATAACAGTTCTATTATCACTCCAGCAAATTACAGGGCTTTTCTGTGCTGAACAAAAAGAGTTTATTGTTCTCATTTAGACATTTCTATTTTTAACTACAAATCTAGCTCAAAATACCTCTTAAAAAGCCTATTTGGACTACTTATGAAAAAGACAGACTTAAGAATATCTTAATATATATTTATCTCTCCCTACTTCCATTATTCTACACAGGAGCCAATTGGAAACATTTTTGATAATTTAACAGCATAGGCTTTGCTTGTCACCACTAACAAATTTATTCTCTAACAGGGAGGTTTTTTTAAAAAAAATCTTTTAATTATTCTATTAACTACCTTTGTCTTCAGATAACATATCTGTTGAACCAGAGAAACTGGGGCTTGGTTAACATGAGAAAGAGAAAAGCTGACATCCAGAAGCTAGACTGCCATGATCACTATGTCTTTCTGTTGCCATGAGATATCTTGGCACTCACTGCTAGGAGTTGATATTTTTCTTGTGAACAACATAGAGAATATCACACAACACCATGCCCAATAAGACCACTCTGTGTGTATGATGGATCAGATTAAAGAGAAGACAAAACATGAACATTGTCTATGGCATAGAATAACACATAATCCACCATCCTGGCTGATATGAGGGACTGATGTTTCTTATGCAACTAAAGCTTTAGACCAACTATAGTCTTCCCTCTCCATATATAAGATTTATTAAAATAGCCAATCATGTAATTATCCATTTCTTTTTTTATCAAACAAATAAGTTTTATTGGCACCTAAAAACAAATTTCACCCAACATTGAAACGTACTTTAATATTTATATTGTTGTTTTCTTTTTACTCACTGCAGTATGAGGAACGAATCACAAACACTTACTTTGGAGAAACAGAGACCATAGTGTAGATTTTACAAAATCACTTTTAAAATCTAGGTATTGTGCTCCTCAAATATCTACAGCCAGTCTTTGCATAAAATATCACAGCTTTAGACCAACTACAGTCTTCCCTCTCCATATATAAGATTTATTAAAATAGCCAATCATATAATTATCCATTTCTTGATAGCATCCAATCCAGAACAAAGCCATGTGTCCTTAAATCTTCTCCAACATCACCTAATACAAGTCCAAATCTTTTCTGTATAAGTTGTTTCTATAATAAGTTTTTTTTTTTCGATCTCTTTCCACAAAGGTCTCACGGTTCCTCGTTATATAGTCTACCTCTTTACAATGAGTAATATACACGTTTGTTTAAACAATGGTGTGTTCCTAAAGGGCACTGATAGAAATGGTGGTACTTATGCTTAGTGAAATAAGCCAGTCAATGAAGGAGAAGCATCACATGATCTCACTCATTTGTGAATAATAATGAACATTATAAACTGATGAACAAAAGGATAGATACAGAGACAGTAAAGCTTCAAACAGACTGTGAAATTACAGCAGGAAGGTTAAAGTTAGGTGAGGTAGATAAGAGATCAATCAAAGGACTTGTATGCATGAATATAAGCATAACCAATGAACATAGACACTGAGGGGTTGGGATATGCCTGGGAGGGAGGGGGGGCAATGGGGAGATATGTATAAAAATTAATAATAAAAAAAAAAAGAAATGGAGGTACTACTGAGATCCAGTGATGTATTTGATATCTTCTTTGGATCAGGACTCAATGCAGTAAAAGTGGGCACATCTGAGATCCCTTGTGCTTCTCTCTGTTCAGTACACTACACTGTACATGGCTGAAAAGTAAATCCACGCTCAATTAACAACAGTATCTCAATGAAGCACTTTCTGAATTGTCTTTTTTCTCCTCAGGAGTAAGATCTCTTGGGACATCTTTGTACCCCTTCAGCTTTGCATTATTCATTGGTAAAATGGTTTCAGAGCCTTAGGCTACTTCCTCTGGCCAAACACCAGAGACATCAAGTTACATAAGCACCATTTTTACACATTGTTCAATTCTTCTGGGGGTTTTCTACTTTTACAGCTATGCCTTTTATGGGCTGAACACCTGCTTTCCTCATATTTTCGCTCTGTAGGGATACATTACATGTTTTGTTTCTCTAACCGGAACAATTTAAACAGGGATGATTTGGAATAGCAGTGGCCTCTTTGGGGAGCTTTTCGCATGAACAGCATTGTTCATTTGAGGGCCCTCTCAGAACAAAAAGCAAAGAACCCTTAGGAGAAGATTGTCTTGTCTCCAGATGATCATTTTTTTTTAATGTGAAAGACATTTTCTCCCCTTTTCTGCACTTTGAAGATTAATAAATACTGGTTTTATTATTTTTGTTGTTTTTTTTAAAAAATTATTGGGGTGACATTAGTCAACATGAAAATACAGGTTTCATGTGTGGATTACTGATTTACAAAATCTGAATATAGGATCATATGTCCACAACCCAAAGTCAAATTTTCTCCTGTCACCTCATGTTAGGAATGCTTTCTTCCCCTAATCCCCTTCTTCGGGCAACCATCACACTGCTGTTTGTGTTCATAAGTTTCAGTTTTATATCCCATATATGAATGAAATCATATAGTTCTTAGCTTTTTCTGTTTGACTTATTTCACTTCCTATGTTCTCAAGGTCCATCTATGTTGTAAATGATGCTACTTCATCCTTTCTTATGGCCATGTAGTACTCCATTGTGTATATATACTACATTTTCTTTATCCAGTCATCTGCCGTAGGGCACTTTGGCTGTTTCCATGTCTTGGCCACAGTGACTAATGCTGCAATGAACATAGGGGTGCATATATCTTGCGTATAAATTATTTCACGTTTTGGGGTATATACCCAGGAGTGAGGTTGTTGGGTCCTATGTTAGCTTTATTCTTAAATTTTTATCAGTCTGCATCCCCACTAGCAGTAAACAAGGCTTCTCTTTTGCCACAATTTCCCAAACATGTGTTTCTTATCTTGTTGTTGATAATAGCCTTTCTAATCTCATTGTAGTTTTAATCTGCATTTCCCTGACTGCCGGTGATATTGAACATCTTTACATATACCTATTGCCTGTTTATATGTCTTCTTGGGAGAAGTGTATTTTTAGATCCTCTATTCACGTATTGATTGGATTGTTTGTTTGGTATTGAGTTGTACGAATTTTTTTTAATATATATTTTTTACATATACTAGTATATATATATATATATATATATATATCTCACTATATATATATATATATATATATATATATATATATCACTCCTGATATTTGTGTGTATATATATATATGTATATATATATTTTATTTATATATATTTATATATATAAATATTTATATATATAAATATATTTATATATATTTTTTATTTATTTTACCCTATTGCCCTCCTCACCCCCCAGTACATGCCCTCATCCATTCCCCGCCCCCTTTTTTAATATATTTTAGAAATTAAACTTTTGTCAGAACTACTGTTTGCAAATATTATCTCCCAACTGGTTGGGTGCCTGTGTGTGTGTGTGTGTGTGTATGTGTGTATTTGTTTTGTATTTGTTATTGTTGTCCATTTCTTTTTTTTCAGATATTTTTTATTATTATTTTTATTAATATGTTACATGTATACATATCTTCCCATTGCGCCTCCCCCGCCTCCCAGGCATACCCTAACTGACCAGTGTCTATGTTCATTGGTTATGCTTATATGCATGCATACAAGTCCTTTGGTTGATCTCTTATCTA
Source organism: Lasiurus borealis (assembly GCA_004026805.1). Lineage (NCBI taxonomy): Eukaryota > Metazoa > Chordata > Mammalia > Chiroptera > Vespertilionidae > Lasiurus > Lasiurus borealis. The sequence goes on along the minus strand of PVJN01017235.1, from coordinate 15,675 downwards.
CCTCACCTCTTCTTAACTTTCCTGCTGTAATTTGACAGTCTGTTTGATCTTTTTACTGCCTCTGTATCTTTCTTTTTGTTAATCAGTTTATAATGTTCTTTATTACAGTGGTACCTCAAGATACAAGTGCCCTAACATATGAAATTTTTGAGATACGAGCCGTCGAGCGAGCGATTTTTGCTTTGAAATACGAGCAACAGTTGTGATAGAAGTAATTGCGCAGATTGGCCGGCTGCACACGACCCACGAATTTACCGTGACTCAAGCGTCTCATAGTGTCCTACACCTCAAGGTTATGAAACAAATTAAACTTGTATCTCGAGGTACCACTGTATCCACAAATGAGTGAGATCATGTGGTATTTATCCTTCATTGACTGGCTTATTTCACTTAGCATAAGGCTCTCCAGTTCCATCCAGGTTGCTGCAAATGGTAAGAATTCTTTCTTTTTTATGGCAGCATAGAATTCCATTGTGTAGATGTACCATGGTTTTCTGTTTGTTGATGGTTTCTTTTGCTGTGAAAAGGCTTTTTATTTGATGTAGTCCCATTTGTTTATTTTCTCTTTAGCTTCCCTTGCCCTTGGAGTAATATCAGTGAAGAAGTTCCTTCAGCATATGTTTGAGATTGTGCTGCCTGTGGACTCCTGTAGTATTTTTATGGTTTCCCATCTTATGTTTAAGTCCTGTATCCATTTGGAGTTTATTTTTGGGTATGGTGTAAGGTGGTGGTCTAGTTTCAGTTTTTTGCATGTATCTGTCCAATTTTCCCAACACTATTTTTTGAAGAGGCTGTCTTGACTCCTTTGTAAGTTCATGCCTCCTTTGTCAAATGTTAATTAAGCATAGTGGTTGGGGTGGATATCTGGATTCTCTATTCTATTTCATTGGTCCATATGTCTGTCTTGTGCCAGTACCAGGTTGTTTTGAGAAAAGTTGCTTTGTAATATAGCTTGAAATCTGGTATTGAGATCCCACCTACTTTATTCTTCTTTCTCAGGATTGCTGTGGCTATTTGGGGTGTTTTTTTTTTGTTGTTGTTGTTGTTCCAGATGAATCCTTGGAGAGTTTTTCCAGGTCTGTGAAATATGTCGTTGGTATTTTAATGGGGAGTGCATTGAATCTATAGATTGCTTTGGGTAGTATGGATATCTTAATGATGTTGATTCTCCCAATCCATGACCATGGTATGCTCTTCCATCTGTTTATGTCTTCCTCTATCTCTTTTTTTAGTCTCCTATAGTTTTCTGCATATAGGTCTTTTACCTCCTTAGTTAGGTTTATTCCTAGTATATAATTTTATTAGTGTGATGGTAAATGGAATTGCTTTTTTTAGTCTCTCTTTCTGTAATTCCACTATTAGTGTATAGAAATGCCAAAGATTTCTTGGCATTAATTTTGTATCCTGCTTCATTGCCAAATTAATTTATTAAGTCTATTAATTTTGGGATGGAGTCCTTTGAATTTTTTAAGTACAGTATTGTGTAATCTGTAAATAAGGACAGCTTTACTTCTTCTTTTCCAATTTGGATGCCTTTTATTTCTTCTTGTCTAATTGCAATGGCTAATACTTCCAGTAGTATGTTGACCAGGAGTGGCGAGAGTGGGCATCCCTTTCTTGTTCCTGTTCCTAGGGGAATGATTTTCGTTTTTGCTGATTGAGTATGATATTAGCTGTGGGTTTAACATATATGGCTTTTATGATGTTGAGATATGTTCTTTCCATTCCCACCTTTCTGAGAGTTTTTATCAAGAAAGGGTGTTGGATTTTGTCAAATGCTTTTTCTGCATCAATTGATATGACTATATGATTTTTATCTCTTAATTTGTTTATGTGATGTATCATGTTTATTGAGTTGTAGATATTGTACCATTCTTTTATTCCTGGGATGAATCCTACTTGGTCATGGTGTATGATCTTTCTGATGTACCGCTGGATCCGATTTGCTAGAATTTTGTTGAAGATTTTGGCATCTATGTTCATGAGAGATATTGACCTGTAAGTCTCTTTCATTGTGTTTTCTTTATCTCATTTTGGTATTAGGGTGATGCTGGCTTCATAGAAGGGATTTGGACACATTCCTTCTTCTTGAATATTTTTGAATAGTCTGAAGAGGATATATTTTAATTCTTCTTTGAATGTTTGGTAAAATTCTTCTGTGTAGCCATCTGGACCCCTAGTGTGTGTGTGTGTGTGTGTGTGTGTGTGTGTGTGTGTGTGTGTGTGTGTGTGACTGGTTTGGCTATGGTTTATCATAGTTTGGCTAACCTTTGACAAAGTTACTAAGAATACACACTGGGGAAATGATAGTCTTGTTAATAAATGGTGCTGTGAAGACACACATATAGAAGAATGAAATCATAATCTTATTTTACTAGGACATCATATATTAAAATTAACTCAAAATAGATTAAAAGCTTAAGCATAAGTCTGAAGCTATTAGAAGTTTCTGTTATATTTAGCAACGATATTCTGCTGTAGTGTGGCAGAGTAAAGAAGAAAAGAGTAGAAGTAGTGAAGCTAGTATGGATCCCTTTGTGATGACTGAGGCAAGACATGTAGGTAGATATGTCAGGTTGGTAGCAAGAAGTCATTATATTCTATATTTTTTTTTCAAAGAGCCAACAAGACTTCCTGACAGTTTGGATATGAGATGTGAGAGAAAGAGGAGTAAAAAAAAGTGACTTCAGGGTTTTTTTTATCTGAGAAATTGGAAGGAAGAACTTGTTATTAGCAGACGTAGTGAAGACTGCAAGGTAGTGTAAGTTTAGTTTCTGATATGGGAATTCTGAATAGGAAGAAGACTACAATTTTGGTGTTCTGGTAGTCAATGGAGAATGTATATTAAGTAAAAAGAAGTAACAGTTGACCTTGACCAGTGTGGCAGTTGGTTGAGCATAGTCGTGTGCATTGAAAGGTCGCAGATTCTATTTCTGGTCAGGGCACATCCCAGGTTGCAGGTTTGATCCCCAGTTGGGCTGGAGGCAACCGACTGATGTCTCTCACATAGATGTTTCTCTCTCTCTTCATCTCTCTCTAAAATTAAAATTTAAAAACTAGCAACTGAATTTAATGAGGGGTCAATAAGATTGAAGACAGAAGTGTGCATGGCATTTAGCAACATGGAGGTCATTGCTGACCTGGAAAGGAGCTGTTACAATGAAGAGCTGTTTTAATGCAATCTGAAATTGATGAATCACAACTTTTTTTCTGGAGATTACTTGTAATGGAAAGAGGAGAAGTAGGTCAGTAGCTGAAGAGAGGCGTGAACAAGAGGAAAAAAAAGGTTTTGTTAAGCTAGGAGAGTTAATTAAACATTTGTATGTTTATGGGAATTACACAATATGAGAGATATTCATTATGCAAGAAAGAGAAAGAATAATTGCTGGTGTTATATCCTTGAGTAGGTGAGAGGGGATAGAATCTAATGCACAGATGGAGGTGTTAGCCTTCTCTAGAAGAGCAGAGACAACAACAGAAGAGACAACACCATAGATAGGCAACGATTCAGGCAGATGGGAGAATGGTAGAAACTTTCTTTTCTATTTTTTTAAAATTTTCTTTGTGAAATAAGATGGGAAGTCATCAGTTAAGAGTAAGATTGCCCAGCCAGAGAGGCTTAGTTGGTTCAGCATCATACTGTGCACTGAAAGATTGCCAGTTCAATTCAGGATCAGGTGTATGCCTGGATTCTCGGTTCGGTCCCAGGTTGGGGCACATACAGAAGGCAACTGATTGATATTTCTCTCTCATTATGATGTTTCTCTTTCTTTCCCTTCCTCTTTCTCTCAAATCAGTAAAAATAGACATCATAAAAGAGTAGGGTTGAGGGAGGCTTTGAAGGTTTAAGGTAAGATGATTGTGTAAAATAGATATTTAGGAAGATGAAAGATTAGATGAAATGGTGACCTACACTTGATTGCTCTGGCAGCAGTAAAGGTTCACGGTCATAAAGGTTAAGTTGTCAGCATAACTTTGTGTTTTTCTCCATCGGTATTCAGGTGTACAAATGCAAATACAGAATGAGTGGAGGATTGATTTTAACCAAATTTGTAGGTTTTTCAGCAAGTGAAGATAAGAGACAAGGGAGTTGGAGGTTTATGCAACTTAATCGTGGATTTTAAAGTTGATAAGAAGGGAAGTGAAGGCATTAAGGGAGTGACGAAGATACTAAGGTTCTAGTAGTTCTGAATTGTAGATTCTTGTTTGATCAAGAACTATTGGATTTATAGGTCCCAGAGAGAGTGAATCAGAAAGATAAGAGGTGGTAATGAGTTGAAAGTTTCAAAATTAAAATTAGAAAGGATTTAAGTTATTAGAATTAATACAGTTTAAGGAGCGCGGTCATGGAAGTGAATTAAGGAGATAATTATTTTAGAGAGGAGGTCAAGGAACAAAAGTCTCACATGGATGATTGAAAATATCATCCATGTGAGACTGTAATCACCAAAAGTTATAACAGAAGTAGTATTAGAAATAGTGATCCTTTGCTGGTTTGGCTCAGTGGATAGAGCTTTAGACTGTGGACTGGAGGGTCCCAGGTTCAATTCCAGTCAAAGACACATGCTCTGGTTGTGGGCTTATTCTCCAGTAGGGGGCATGCAGAGGCAGCCAATCAATGATTCTCTCTTATCATTGATGTTTCTATCTGCCTCTCCCTCTCCCTTCCTCTATGAAATCAATAAAATATATTTTAAAAAAGGAATATGAAAACTAAACTCCTCAAAGATTATGGTGCCTGGAGAAGAGGGATCTATACCTCTTGTTCCTAATTGCCCCTTCCACCCCTCCCTCTTTCCCATTTACTCCCTTCCCAACCCAGCTTTAAACCCCATACTATCCGATTCCCATCTCATCCAGTCACTTACAGACTAAGCCCAATGGTATGAGGGAAACAAAATAGGCACTATTTGAGAATTTTTCAGGGAAAGAAGTGTCTAGGTTTCAGTTAGACTTTAAAGCAGGAAAGTAAAGAAAATATTGAGAGAAGAGATATTGAAGAGAATATTGAAGATTTTGCTGATAACTTCCAGAAGACAGTAGAAAGGTTTCAAATATTAGGGAAGCGTAAGGGATAATGTAAAATAAAGGGATGTCTGGGGATGGGAGGGAACTACTGGGAGTTCTGAGCATCTTATAGTGATAGATATAATCTGGGATAGTCATATGTAAAAATACGATGCACAGTGTGTTCATAACTTTCTCCAAGCTCCTATTTCCTAAACTGTATGTGTGGAACATTATTGAATGAGATGAGTATAAAATTATTATGTAAACTGTAAAGCACACTATAAAAATAAAGGGTTGCTATTATGGAGATTATTATTATTTCATGATACATCTGGAATCCTACAAAGCAGAATATTCATAAAACACCAGAACATTTTATCCAAAGGAATTTTAATTAAAAACCTCTAATGTTGAAAGTCTTGGATATATGGTTATTTAGATGAGCACAACCTAAATCATGAATAATCAGAGGTAGAGAAGCTTCCAGAATGCCACTCTTTGGAAAAACTGCTCTGTTTGCAAAGATAGCATGGGGTTGACTATAGGCTGTGGGCTTTATACTGCTTAAGTGTCCTATGAATAGTGCTTGAATAGTCTTCAGAATTTAACTTCCCTTCCCTTTTTAATATCTGACCCACAGGCATTCAACTATGAATCACTGGGCAACTGGTTCTAGAATACTCTGTTTCGATGCTCAAACTCTTTGTTTATTTACGTCTTTGATATGACTAGAGGCCTGGCGCATGAAAATTCAGGCACTGGAGTGGGTGTACCTCAGCCCATCCTGCCTCTCTCACAGTCCAGGAGTCCTCAGGTGTGGAAGGTGACCTGGCAATCAGAGTAAGGTCATGCCCCATCACACCTCTGCTGCTGCCACTGCTGGCAGCACAAGCCTCAGCCAGCCCTGGTTATCTGAATCTCAGGAAGCCCTGGATGGCTGGGCAGCTGTCATCTGAGGCTTGCCTGCATCTCAGGTTGGCCCTGGGTGGTTGGACAGCTGCCATCTGAGGCTTGCCTGCATCTCAGGCTAGCCCTGGGTGGCTGGGGGACTGAGGGGACTGGGGGACTCTGGAGGCAGGCCACATACCTGCTACCCTGGCAGGGCTGAGGGAACTAGGTTCCACCATCTTGTGGCTATGGATACTGCCATATTTGAAGGCATGGTAGTTAATTAGCATATTCCCTCCTTATTGACTGTGGGTGCCACCATCTTTGTGACAGTCAATTAGCATATTACCTTCTTATTGGCTGTGAGCACCACCATATTTGCAATGGCGAGAGGGTCAATTAGTATATTCCCTCTTTATTAGATAGGATTTCCTACCCTATAACAGCTTGTGTATGTACTGCTAGTTCTTCAAAGACCAGCTAAATGTCATCTCTCCAGATAGGGATATCATATCAGCTATTTCATTTAATCCTTTCTTTACAGATGAGAAAATCAAAGATCATGACGTTAAGTGACTCGGGCAGTGATTTACACATAATAAACTTTTCATAAAAATTCTGATGGATAGAATTAATGATGTTTTTCCTCACAGAGGAAGGAATATATCATAATTCCTTAAAAACATTAGTTTTGAAATTAAAAAGTTATTCCCTTATGTTTTTTGAGTTTCAGTAATTTCTGCTATATAAAGGAAATTATATCAGCGTCATAGGATTGTGGAGAATAAATGTGATACTGTGAGAAATCTGCTTAGCACACTGTCTGTCGCATAGTAGGTACTCCATGGATATTAACTATGGTTGTTATAACAGAAAGTATGTTTAGAGCAATTTAAAATTAATTTTTGTTTAGCTAAACTCAAATTTAACTTAGAATTCCATATTTTTATTTGCTAAATCTATGCACAAGACACTAGTCCCTTTTGTGAGCTCTCATTTTCTTGGCAAATCCTTGAGAAATATATGAGAAAACAGATACAGTTGAGCCATAGCTTGTTCCTTGAGTGTGAACCACTGATTTTGAGGAGTCCACCAGGCTGCTATCTTGCAGTGATAAAGCGGAAATATTCTGGTGTTGTCATCTAGATAAAGAATATGGTTTATTTTTAAGTGTTTCCTCTGTACTTTAATATTATTAACATATTTACTACTACTGCCACTCCTAATTGCTTTGTGTGAACATTGCTAATGATATTGCCATTTTAAGGATGAGAAAACTGAGGTTCAGAGAATTTAAGTTACATTTGAAACTTATACTTGAACCTCAGTGGACTGAATTGTAGTCCTACCCTCTTATGTACTGTGCTATATTGTATGCAATGATGTCTACAACCATAGCAGATAACTGCATACAGAATACTGTGGAAAGTGGTTAGATTCACTTAGATATCCTGTCTGCCTTGGATTCAATGCCTGGTTAGAACTCCTATACATGGGCACCAGTCTGCTAGCTCAGTACTCTCCCTTATATCAAGGTCTATGCGTTTACCAGATAATTATTTTTCTGTATTGTTGTTTTCCACTCATGAAATTCAAATTTCAGAAGCAGACACTTTAGCCTTTTGTTATTCCTCAACTTTCCTAGGTTTATTAGTTTCACATGAAACAAACCTAACAACATAAAATATGATTCCAGCATGTGTTTGAGTTCCATTGATAATCAGAAATATAAACCGTATTTTTTTCTAGATAGTTAGAAGAGACAGCTCTCAGCCTAACATTCCCAGTAAGAGTTCTGGCCAGTCTCAGATTCTTCAGAGAGGCTCCAAAGAAGGCATTTTTTAACTCAGGTTTCATGGTAAAGGCCATATCCAATTGCTATTCAGAACTACATGGCAGTAGGTTAATCCAGCCCTCGCTGCTATCCATCTTCCATTTTTACAACACCCTATACTCCTTGCTAAGAGGTTATATATCAAGAGGCAGTGAAATAGTCAAGGGAGACACAGGCCCTCACTAGCCCCTTATTAGAACCAAAGGTACTCAACCAAAGCCCTATTTTATGTGCTAACTTGTGAAATTAGAAGATGATAAAACCACGAGACAAACATTCAGCCATACTACCTTCTGTTATACAATATTTTACCCACCTTCTCTATTCCCTCCCTCTCCTGGCTTGCATATCAATGATCTATTCCTGTTCCCTTTTCATCATTCAGATGTCAGGCACCATAAATCCTTGCCTGGATGAATTATACAATCTTTGTCCTACTCACTGTCAGAAACAAGTATCTTTAATTTGTGTTAAGAGAATGCTTTGTTCTCAGATTATTGGTCTGAGCAAAGAGAGCATGATTAGTTTGCATTGCACACCATACAATCTGACAACGGTTCCTCACCAGGATTTTTAATAAGGCTTTTCTGGCTCAGCTCCAAAATCCAAAGTGTTCTCAATTGCATGCTCTTAAACACTTCACATGCTCTGAAATGTAAGCTGTAGTGATGGACTTGAGCTCTAGGAGAAAGAGATGCCAGCCACAAGGACTAAGGCCGAAAGTGATTCAACTGAGTTCATATATAGACCCAGTTATGCTGCACTATGAAATGCAGCAGCTTGGACTGAGAAATTATCAGAGAGGTTTTCCACAAATCTCCCTAAAATGTTCTACATTAACCGTGCAGCTTTTAAGTTTGTGAATTTTTTTTTGTTGACTCAGCAATAAGCACTATATAAATCATAGTTTTCCTTCCCAAAACAAAGTAGATCTCTGGAATTTAAATTCTCCCCAGTATATCTGAAAGGAGCAAATTCAATGGAAGCATTCAGGACTGGTGGGTATTGCTCCTAAGTCTTTTAGAACATAAATCTTCTGTATGTTTAGAACAAATGTGGTTTCGTCTGACTAATGGTACCTTTTTCTACATTATTTAATGTTCACCCTGTGGAAAAATGTTAGTCTAAGACTGAACCATTTGTGGTGCCCTCTTTAACATTACCTATGTAAACCCTCAACTGGCCTACCAAATACAATGGGTATTTCAGTCTTTTTTTTTTTTTCTTCCCAAAGAGCCATGGATTACTAAATAGCTCTATACATTCAAGGATTTAGAATTTCCTGTGAGTTCTTTGTGTTTACAAAAAGACATTGAGCACAAGTATCCCTCTGAATTGGTAATTCATCTCTTTGGGGTGTTTTTGATGATATTCATCAATTGAAATGATACCTTACAAAACAGATCACAACTTACATTTTTTTCCAATGCTACAGTTTTATAACTTATATTAAAGCAATCTTACAATTAGGTGTTTTTTGTGTATATCATTGGTCTATAACATATTAATATGAAAAACATATCCCCAGTTTCATTACACATAAGAAATTACCAAAGATTACTTTAAACTCCTAACATAGCTCTGTGTGAACTTTCCTAGAACAACTCAGACACCTCTTCCTGCCACTTTATGCATAAATTATTCTATCAAAGAACTGGTATTTATTCTGAACTCTTTGAAATTCTAATCACTTGTATACACCTCCCCAAGCCAGTTGTCTTTTGAAATTTGGATTACTTACAATTGACTATTCATAAGTAGTGGAATATACAATGTGGATGGAGTGCCATCCATTTAGGAGCCTTTAAAGATTCATTGTTCTGTTTTCTTTAATGGAAATTTAAATGTTTGATAATGATTTTAAAATAACTGCAATTTTCTTTATTTTAATATTAACATCCTTTGTAATATCTCCTGTGCATTTTGAATAGCTCATCCAATTTTCTCCACCTGCCCCCAATGCTAGTAACCAATATTTTACTCTCTGATTATATGAGTTTGATTTTTCAGTTCCAAATATAAGTGAGATCATATAGTTTTTGTCTTTCTCAGTCTAGCTTGCTTTACTTGGTATAAAGTCTTTGAGGTACATCCAAGTAATAGCATCTGGCAGGAGTTCTTTCTATTTATAACTGAGTACTATTCCATTGTGTGTATATATCATTTTCTTTATTCATTCATCTGTAATTGGATATTTAGGTTGTTTCCATATTTTGGCTATTATTCATAATGCTGCAATGAAAATAGGAGTATAGATAGCTCTTAAAAATACCGATTTCAGCCGAGACCGGTTTGGCTCAGTGGATAGAGCGTAGGCCTGCGGACTGAAGGGTCCTGGGTTCGAATCCAGTCAGGGGCATGTACCTTGCTTGCGGACACATCTCCACTGTGGGGTGTGCACGAGGCGGCTGATCGATGTCTCTCTCTCATTGATGTTTCTAACTCTCTGTCCTTCTCCCTTCCTCTCTGTAAGAAATCAATAAAATATATTTAAAAAAATACTGATTTCACATCCTTTGGATATATAACCAGTAGTGAGATTACTGGATCATAGAGTTGTTCAATTTTTAATTGTTTTAGGAATCTCCATACTATTTTTCATAATGACTGTAACAATTTAAGTTCCCATCGACAGTGTACAAGGGATTCCTTTTCTCCACACTGTCCCAGATCTTATTACCTGTTATTTTTTAATAATAGCCATTATTACAGGTATGAAATGATGTCTCAATGCTTTGATTTACATTTTCATGATTGTCAATAATGTTGAGCACCCTTTCTTGTATCTTTTGGCCATTTGTACATTTTCTTTGGAAAAATATATGTTCAGGTGTTTTGCCCATTTTAAATCAGGTTATTTGTTTTTATGCTCTTGATTTGTAGTATTGACATATATTTTTCAATTACTGCCTTATCAATTATATACTTTGCAAATATGTTCTCCCATCTGTAGATTGGTTTTCCTGTTTTTATTGTTTTATTTGCTGTACAGAAACTTTTTAAAAATGTATTTTTATTTATTTTTTACAGAGAGGAAAGAAAAGGGATAGAGAGTTAGAAACATCAATGATAGAGAAACATCAATCAGCTGCCTCCTGCACAACCTCCACTGGGGATGTGCACACAACCAAGGTACATGTCCTTGACCAGAATCAAACCTGGGACCTTTCAGTGCACAGGTCGACACTCTATCCACTGAGCCAAACTAGTTTCAGACAGAAACTTTTTAGTTTAATGTAGTCCCATTTGCTAATTTTTGCTTTTATTGCTTGTGCTTTTGGTGTCACATCCAAATAATCATTTCCAAGATCAATGTGAAAGAGATTTTTTCCCTATTTTTTTTCCTAGTAGTTTTAATGTTTCACGTCTTACATTTAAGTCTTTAATATATTTAAAGTTAATTTTTACATATGATGTAAGATAAGGTTCAAAAAATTTTTTTGTGTGTGGATATCCAGTTTTCCTAATAATATTTGTTTGCACCATGCTCTAACCAACTGAGCTAATCGGTCAACTGACATCAACAATTATTTAAGAGACTATTCTTTCGGCATTGTATGTTCTTGGCTCCATTGCCAAATATTAGTTAAGTAAAAAGCATGATTTCATTTCAGGCTCTTAATTTTGAATCAGTGGTCAATGTGTCTGTTTTTATGCAGGTACCATACTGTTTTGATTACTATAGCATTGTAATATAGTTTGAAGTCAGGAAGTGTGATGTCTCTACCTTTGTTTTTCTTTCTCAAGATTGTTTTGACTAATTGGGATCTTTTGCAGTTCCATAGGGATTTTAGTTTTTTTTTTCTCTTCATATTTCTATGAAAAAATACCATTGGGGGATGACAAAATGGTGACAGAATAGATAGATGTGTCCTGAGCCTTGTCCCAGACAAGATAGAATGAACAGGTGAAATGAATAACGTCCAACCCAAATTGGATCCCTGGAAAAAGGTAAAATCAAGAATCTGTGCAGGAGAGTCTACCAGACCTCTGAGTCCAGAAGGTCAGACGGAACTTGCATAGCACCAAGCCGCATCCCTGAGGACAGGCACAGCATCTGACTGTGGAAAGAGAGGCCACAGGACTGCTGGACTGCAGGGGATTCTAGAACTGAGTCCACAGTTACAAAGGGATGAACCCAGAGGGTGCAGCCTGAAGAGCTTGTCAGACTGCACAGCATAGGCAAGAGAGGAGCACACAGAGGCACCATCTTTCCCCTCTCTGTGGTTTGTGCCTTTCTTCACTGAGCCTAGTTCACAGGACCTTTCAGGTACAGACCTTTACCTATGGCTGAGGTGAGGGAGAAGGTGTGGATTCTTGGAGTCTGAGCAGAGTGGGGTGTCCAGGAGAAGTGGCGGTGAGTCTGGAGCCTGCACCCATACGAGGATTATCAGCCTAGCAAGCAACCTACCCCCCACCCAAGAAGCGGCAGCCTCATAACCAGTCCACACCATCTCAGGCAAAGCAGCAGCATGCAGCCAGCCCCAAACAAAGGAGCAGCAGCCATGTGAGCAGCCCAACCTCATCCAAGGAACAGCAGATATGAGAGCAGCATCCCCCAACAGCCAGAGGAGACACCACTGCTGTGAACAGCACCCATCAAAGGAGCCACTGCTAATTGAGGAGCATCCACTTCAGTGACCAACTGAGGAGCAACTACATCCTGAGGAGCCACTGCCACCCAAGGAGCAGCCCTGCAACATTCAACATCTAGATCAGTTGGTGAGACCAACAATGAATAGACAAAGAAACCCCCAAAGGGAAAAAAAAAGGAGGCATCACCAGAAAAGCAATTATGTCAGAAAAAGAATTCAGAATAAGGGTCATACAGTTCATAAACCAGATGGAAGAATAAATCAACACCTTATGTAAGAATCAAGAAATAGATGAAAAAAAATCAATAACTTATGTAGAAATCAAAAAGAAATGAAGAGCAATATAGCTGTAATAAAAAACACCATGGCAAGTTTTAACAGTAAACTAAGAGAAGTGGAGGACAGAATGAGCGAATTAGAAGACAGGAAAGCAAAACACACCCAAACTAAACTGCAATTGGAGAAAACAATTAAAAGACAGGAGGAGTACCTAAGGGAGCTATGGTACAACATGAAATGAAGCACAATATGAATAACAGGGGTGCCAGACAACAGGAAGAGGAGCAAGGGTTAGAAAACCTATTTGAAGAAATAATGTTAGAAAAATTCCGTGATGTGGAGAAGAAAAAAAGTCATACAAGCACAGAGAGTCCCAAACAAGATAAACCCAAAGGACCCACACCAAGACAAAACATAATTACAATGGCAAATGTCAGAACAAAGAGGGAGTCTTAAAGGCTACAAGGGAGAGACAGAAAGTTACATAAAAGGGAGCTCCCATTAGATTACCAAATGATTTCTCAACAGAAACACATCAGGGCAGAAAAGAAAGGAAATAAGTTTACAAAGTGATGCAAAGCAAGGGACTGAACCCAAGAATACTCTATCCAGCAAGGCTGTCAATCAAAATTGAAGGGGAAATAAGGAGCTTCACAAACAAAAAAAGGCTAAGGGAATTTATCACTACCAAGCAAGCAATGCAAGAAATGCTAAAGGAACTGATGTAAAAATAAGAAATAAAAACATGGCTACAAACAAGTAACTTTCAATAATAACTTTAAATGTAAATGGACTAAATGTCCCAATCAAAAGACATTGAGTGAATGAATGGATATAAAAACATGACCCATATATAGGCTGTCTACAAGCGACCCACCTCAGAACAAGAGACTCACACAGACTGAAAGTGAAGGGATGGAAAAAATACCTTTCAGGCAAATGGAAATGAAAAAAAAAAAATCTGGGTTAGCAGTACTTATATCTGACAAAATAGACCTCAAATAAAGGCCATAAGAAGAGATAAGGAAGTCAACTTCATAATACTAAAGGGATTGATACAACAAGAGGATATAATTCTGAAAAACAGATATGCACCCAATGCAAGAGGACCCAAATATATAAAAAAAAACTCCTGGAAGATATCAAGGGAAAGATCAACAATAATACAGTCATAGTAGAGGAGTTCAATTCACTACTGACATCATTGGATAAATTCTCTAGGCAAAAAATCGCAAAGAAACAGCAATCCTAAATGACTCACGAGATCAGATGGACTTAATTGACATCTTCAGATCATTTCACCACAAAGCCATGGAATATATGTACATCGAACATTTTCAAAAATAGACTACACATTGGGTTACAAGCAAAGTCCCCCCAAATTTAAGAAGATTGAAATCATATAAAGCATTTTCTGAGACCACAATGGCATAATATTAGAAAAAAACTACAATAAAAACAGCCCAAATAATTCGAACATTAGAAGATAAATAGGATGCTACTAAATAGTGATTGTGGTACCAAAGAGATCAAAGAAGAAATTAAAAATATCCTGGAAATTAATGACAATAAAAACACAACAATGCAAATGCTATGGGAGACAATGAAAAGAGTATTAATAGGTAAGTTTATAGCTCTACAGGACTACCTCAAAAAACAAGAAACAATAGTAATGAATCTTCTAACACTAAAACTCAAATAATTAAAAAGAGAGAAAAAAGAAAACCCAGAGTGAGCAGAAGAAAGGAGATAATAAAACTTAGAGCAGAAATAAATGGCATAGAGACAACAACAACAACAATAACAACAACAACAAAACAATACAAAAGATCCATGAAACCAAGAGCTGGTTATTTAAAAGCATAAACAAAATTGATGAACCTCTAGCCAAGTTCATCAAGAAACAAAGAGGACCCAAATAAACAAAATCAGAAATGAAAGAGGCAAAATAACAGCAGACCCCACAGAAATACAAAGGATTGTTTAAAAAATACTATGAACAGGCCTATCCGTTTTGGCTCTGTGGATAGAGAATCAGCCCACAGACTGAAGGGTCCCAGGTTCGATTCTGGTCAAGGGAATGTACCTTGGTTGCAGTATATCCCTAGTAAGGGGTGTGCAGGAGACAGCCAATCAATGTTTCTCTCTTATCGATGTTTCTAACTTTCTATCCCTCTCCCTTCCTCTCTGTAAAAGAAATTAATAAAATATATTAAAGAAAATACTATGAACAACTCTATTCTAACAATCTAGACAACCTGGAAGAAATGGACATCTTCCTAGAAAAATACAACCTTCCAAAAAGAAATCAGAAAGGTTCTAAAACTCTCAATAAGCTGATAACTATGGAAGAAATTGAAGCAGTCATCAAAAAGCTTCAAACAAACAAAAGCCAAAGGCCAGATGGCTTCACAGGAGAGATTTACCAAACAGTCAAGGGAGAACTAAAACCTATCCTCCTAAGACTATTCTAAAAAAATCAAGAACACTCCCGAGCTCATTCTATAAAGCCAGCATCACCCTAATACCAAAAGCAGAAAAAGACAACAAAATGAAAGAGAATTACAGGCCAATATCATTTATGAACATAGATGCCAAAATCCTCAACAAAATTCTAGCAAATTGGATCCACCAGTACATCAGAGAGATTATATACCATGACCAAGTAGGATTTTTCCCGGGGATGCAAGGATGGTAGAATATCTGCAACTCAATAAACACAATATATCTCATGAACAAATTGAGAGATAAAAATCACATATTCATATCAATTGACACAGAAAAAGCATTTGACAAAATCCACAACCCTTTCTTGATAAAAACTCTCAGGAAGGTGGGAATAGAAGGATCACACCTCAATATAATAAGAGCCATATATGACAAATCCACAGCAAATGTCATACTCAATGGGCAAAAACTAAAACCATTTTTCCTAAGAACAGGAACAAGACAGGGACACCCACACTCACCACTATTGTTCAACATAGTACTGGAAGTACTAGCCATTGTGATGAGACAAGAAGAAATAAAGGCATCCAAATTGGAAAAGAAGAAGTAAAATATATTAAT
>PVJN01017234.1:0-40943 GCA_004026805.1 Lasiurus borealis | reverse complement strand
TGGGGGGGTTTTCTGGGGGAAAATTGGGGGCAATCAGTTCAGCAGACCTGTAGGGAGGGCAGTTAGGGGTGGTCAGGTTGGAAGTGGGGGCACTTGGGCTTGATCAGGCCAGCAGGCAGAGTGGTTAGAGGTAATCAGGTAGGCAGGAAGGTGAGCAGTTAGGAGCTAGCAGTCCCATATTGCAAGAGGGGTTCCAGACTATGAGATGGTGCAGGCCCACCTGAGGGACCCTCCCCCAGGGCACAAATGTCATCCACTGGACCTCTAAGTTCATAATATAAATAGCCAATATTTCTACAGTTCTCGTTGTCGAGTGTTTGACTCTGCTACACCCGGTGGAAAAAGTCAGTTTTATAACAGTACCTCTGAAAGCAAACTTATTTGGAAATAGATGCATTGCAGAGGAGAATTGTTATGTAAAAATGAGGTCATATTGGAGAAGGGTGAATGCCATGTGAAAATAGATGGTCATTTTGACAAGCAATAATAAAGATTAAAAAAATTAAGATAAAATACAACAGCAAATAAATCTCCTCCAAAACGCATTCAGTGTATTAAGGACAGTGATATGGAGCAGAGAGGGGAATATAAATTAAAAGTATTCCAATTATAACTTTTATAAGGGCAGATGTAATTGTTTAATTCTCCAATTTCATTATCAATAAAATAAAATATAAATATTATAAGTAAATAAAAGAAAAAACAAATAATACATAATGGAACCAATAATTATCACTAAAAATATATTAAAAACTATCAGGAAATATTATTAATCAACTATAAAAAAGGTAACAGAACTTGGATGAAAATAGAACAAACATATCAGTGGTTAAAGAACAACAACAACAAAAAAAAACACCCTAAAATTTAATGACCTCTACTTCTTAGAATTTTTTAATTTTAATAAGTACCTGCATGCTAATTATAACTAAGGAAGTGGAAGAAAAATAGCCCATAAATCTTGAACTAAGCAGATACTTAGATAAAAACTTTCAGGCTAATGAAAACTCAAAGTAAGAAAGTAAAAGAAAGCAGATGTTATAATGTTCATAACATAAAAATAGCTTTGGGGGTAAATATGAAAAAGGACAAAGAAAAATAACTTTAAATTATGAAAGTGATATACTAGTCATGAGTCTTTTTGTACTCAAGACCATGATAGTAAAATATGTAAGGAAAAATCTGTTAGAACTTTAAAGTGAGATTAAAAAATTATATTCACCTGCAGCAAAAAATTTAATATACCTTTATCATATTTTAATGCCTTTAATAGAAAAACACTACATGAACTTACAAAGGAATAAAAACTCTTAAATTATAATAAGCATAATATAATATATTCCAAAAAGAAAATAAACATTACTTTTAAATATATGGACTATAGTTTAAAATGTTACATATTTAAAATACAATAAACTTCAGTCTCTTAAAATAAAATTATAAAAATTGCTCAGATGCTACATTAATATAAACATTTAAACAATAAAAGTAGTAAAAATATACAGCTAAAAAATGAAACAAATATCTGCTAGTTCAATGACAAAAGTAAAATTCAAATTAAAGCCTAGATATACAAACTATTAAAGTGAAAAAAACTATAGAAACAAACAAACACAAAACCTTGGGAATGGGGTCAGAGAGTGCATTTCCATAATCCTTAGGAACAGAGGAGTCTATAATGGAAAGGAAGATTTACTGTCTCACCTTTCAACTCTTTCTGACTAACTTTTTCGAGCAACTTCCTTGTACAACCTCTGAAAACCCTTTTATTTCTTGATTTAGCATCTGGGGGGATACCTAATTTCTTCACATTTCATGAAAGAATGCCTAATGAGCCAATGAGTGAAAGTACAAGTATGTACCAGAGGAGACTTGTTGGTTGGAGAGTATAAACTCTGAAGTAATAAGCATGAAAGTCTACAAGATCACTCAGAAAACAGGTGCAAGTGGTTGTGGGGCCTGACTTGGCCCTGGAGACAGAAGTCAGATATTAAGACAGAACAGGAGAGCCAAAACCGGTTTGGCTAAGTGGATAGAGCATCGGCCTGCAGACTGAAAGGTTCCAGGTTCGATTCCGGTCAAGGGCATGTACCTGGGTTGCGGGCATATCCCCAGTAGGGGACTTTCAAGAGGCAGCTGATCAATGTCTCTCTCTCATTGATGTTTCTAACTCTCTATCCCTCTTCCTTCCTCTCTGTAAAAAAATCAATAAAAAATATATTTAAAAAAAAGACAGAACAGGAGAGCCACTAAGATACAATGTGGTTGTTTCCTATAAAGAAATCTCAGTGAGTAATATTGAGAGATATTGAAACATGGGCTCAATTGAAAACACAATTATGTATTTTGGATATGGAATACAGAGGTCTTTGATTAGCCTTACAGAAGCAAAAATTATGGGTTGATTTTTTAAGTCAGCCCTGGCTGGGTAACTCAGTTGTTTAGTACATTATCTAATTATGCTGTGGTTGCCAGTTTGGTCCTGGGCCTGGGAAAACACAAGAATCAACCAGTGAATGCATATGTAAGTGGAGCAACAAATTAATGTCTCTCTCTCTCTAAACTCAAAAATAAATTTTAAATTTTAATTAAGAAATAATAAGTAAGAGGAATGGTAGTGAACTGCTTTTTTATTGATAAACTAGAGGCCCAGTGCATGAAATTTGTACACAAGGGGCCCTCAGCCCAGCCTTCACCCTCTCTAATCTGAGACTACTCGGGGAATGTCTCATTGCCAGTTTAGGCTAACTACCTCTGCCTGCCAATCTGATTACCCCTACCTTACTTCCCTGGCTGGCCTGATTGACCCTAACTTGCTCCCCTACCAGCCTGATTGCCCTTAACTGCCTCTGCCTCAGCATTCAGTAAAAGCTGTAGTCTGGCATCCATCTGTGGGAGGCAAGCTGACAGATCAGGGGAAGGCACTGCCCCCATTGCCCTGCTGCTACTGCCACTGCCAGCTTGAGCCTTGGCCCTCACAGCCACTGCTGTTTTGCCTGGAAGGAAGTCCGGAGGATCGTCTGGAAGACATCTGCCTTAATTAGCATATTATATTTTTTATTAATATAGATAGAAGCATTAGGGACACTGTATACAGCGGGGTACCTGTGCAGAGTGCCAGGAACTAGGGACTGTTCTGAGTCTTCTGAATAGCCACAGTGGGTGTTCAATACCATTTCTTGAACTGATCTGTATTCCAGTTTTGCACATTACTTTCACGGGTTCTTTTCTAAAATAAAATAAGTAATTATGTAATTTAAATAATATTTATTATGTGAAAAACACTATTCCAACCATGACGCTATGTTACATGGTGCTATATTTAATTCACATGACCTTGGTAATTTGGGTTAAAGAGATAGTCCCATTCTATTGCTGAAGGTGATTTAATAATAGAAGCATAATAGCCCGTTAAGTGGGTTATGAGCCAAAGGCTCATAGTAAAGCTGACTTGGCAGACTTCTCATTCTACCTGAAGAGGAAAGTGGAGATGCTCTTGCTATACTTCTAGCAAGTGCTTAGTGTTAGCATCAGTCTGGACATCGTTGGCTCTGTTGCTGAGTTTCCCCAGGGTCATTCAGAGAACAGGGGGCTTTGCTTTTCTGGAAATCCTTGGAGCAGAGCTCAATTCAAAGCAGAAATGTGGTTCTTGGAGGAAGCTGCACATCTTCTCAAAGGTGTACAGACACTGCTGATGCAGATAGAGTTACAGAGGATGAAGGAAAATGTCACTCATAGCAGCATTAAAGACCTGGCCTTTACTTTTTGTCCTAAATTATCTTGTGATGCACAGCAGCACAAAAAAAACATTTATTTGTGCTCATTAGAATGCCTATATATGGAGCCTTGCCCAGTGCTCACGCAGCAGGTAGCTACACTTAATGTTTGTATCTACATTTTATTTAGCATTACCACTAGGAAATGAAATGCTAGAAAAAGATATATGCTGAGAGATTATTTAATTCAGGCGTGTGGTAAAAGCACATATATAAATATATTTATTCTGAAGGAAAAGATACGGGCAGTTAAAGAGACTTTTCAGCAAGCCATAGAAATGTCTCTTTGTCCAGATCCTCCTGCTAACTGCTGATCTCTCCTTGATTGAATGAACTCAGATTTTCAAAGTATCTGCTCCTTAAAATTTGATCCTAAATGTTTCTTTGCCCACCCAATTAATCTGAAAATCTCTATCTTCTCTTGGTCCTTCACATTAGATTTTGATGTCTCCTGAAATCCATGAAAATCTAAATTAAGTCACCTTAAGCCAGACCAATGTCCACTTTTTCCATGAATTTGTAATTGAAAATCAAACTCAAGAAATTGGGGAAATTAAACATCATCCTTCTCTACCTTAAACTCCTAATCCCTGGCTTCTATCTAAAAGATAGTTTACTTTGTTAATCAGCTTAACAATAACCCACAACCGTTGGACCAACAGCAGATGAGTGGATCAGAAAACTGTGGTACATCTACACAATGGAATTCTATGCTGCCATTAAAAAGAAGGAATTCTTACCATTTGCAGCACCCTGGATGGAACTGGAGAGCCTTATGCTTAGTGAAATAAGCCAGTCAATGAAAGAGAAGCATCACATGATCTCACTCATTGGTGGATAATAAAGAACATTATAAACTGATGAACAAAAGGATAGATACAGAGGCAGTAAAGCTTTAAACAGACTGTGAAATTACAGCAGGAAGATTAAAGTTAGCTGAGGTAGATAAGAGATCAATCAAAGGACTTGTATGCATGAATATAAGCATAACCAATGAACACCAGGGGGGGGGGGGTGGGTGTATGCCTGGGAGGGAGGGGGGGGAATGGGGAGATATGTATAAAAAAATAATTTTAAAAAAGATGAAAAAATAAATAAATAAATAAATAAATAAATAAATAAATAAATAAATAAAAGATAGTTTAAAGAATTTTCTTTGATCCTTACATACTTTTAATCTATGTTATTTCTTGTGGCTAATGATTTCCCCAAATTTGCACTCATCTGTATGTGAATGTAAGCAGAAAACATCAAAGCTGACTTGTAGATGTGTCTGTTAGCTTTCGTTGTATATCAAAATGCTTAGATGGAAACAATGATTATGACATGACTGATGATTCAAGGTTACTTAGAAGGGTTGAGTGATCTACATCGCCCACACAGATAGGTATGAGTGTACAGCAGGATGTATGGGGCATAGGAACATGGTCACCCTTAGAATGCCCACTGCAGCTCATACATGGTCACTGGTCCTCCAGGAGGTGAGCCCAGGCTTCTCCAGATAATAATAGAGGAGCTCCCAGCAGCAAAAGAGCACAAGTGCCAATATGCAATCACTCCTCGGGTTTCTGCTGGCATCACATTTGCTACTGTCCCACTGGGTACATCAATAAGCTTAGAGTCAGTGTCCAAGAGATCCTCACAAAGGCATGGATACAAGGAGAGAAATAAAGAAGCTATTTTAAAAATAGTCCACCACAATAGGTGAGACCATTAAGACTTAGAAATTATCTCCTATTATGTGCATACCCAGGGATATGAGCAAAGGAAGATGTCCATTTATGAGGAGCTGGCAAACATCTATAGTAATAAAAGGGTAATATACTAATTAGATTGGGCCAACCAATTATCTTCCAGATATACAACTTCCTTCCAGACAAAGTCATGGTGGTGGGAACTGAGGCAAAGGCAGTTAGGAGATATTAGGCTAGCAAGGGAGGACAGTTGGGGGCAAGATCAGGCCAGCAGGGGGTTTGGAGACATCAGAGAGACAGGGGAGGGCAATTAGGGGCAATCAGGCAGGTAGGGGAGAGCAGTTGGAGATGGCCAAATTTTGTCTGCATATTAGGGTTCTCCTCTCCTGGCCATTATTGCCTAGTCCAGTAAGTATTGCTGCACAACACATCCACACAAAACTCTCTAGTTTCAAGTTTGGCTGGGCAAGGAAGTTAGGGAGGACTTTTCTGGCAAGTATTATCTTTGATTTCTCTGTAATTACTGTCAGATGGCTCTGGTACTGGAGATGTTGCGTTTAGTGTTTGCCAATTGGCTTCCTCATGCCAAGGCAGCACTGGAGCATTTAATGGCTGACTCACTCAAGTTCCAACGAGGGAGAGTAAGCCTAAGTGCACTGCATAAGCTGGCCTAGGGTCACCTAGTACAATTTCCACTGCATCCTATGGAAACAAAGGGCACAAAATGAAAGGAATGGGCCCTAGGCTGCACATTCTAGTGGTGAGCTTTTAGAAAAGGTGGAATGAGACTAATATGGTTGCCAACTTTGGAAAGTAAAACCACATTGTACCAGATAGGAATGCATTTGGTCAGGATGCCCAAAAGTTAGTATATGACAAACAGATAATTCAGAAACCTGCAAGAATGTCAAGAGAAAGAGAGAGCATGCAGTTTATATTAAAATAGATGCAGGATTGTATTTTGCCCTGACATTCAATATGCATGTATTTTTTCATCCAAAATCAATGAGGTGTCAGGTTTGAAGATGTATATTCATACATGATTTAATAATTTGGATTTTGCTTGTTCCCAGAAAAGGTTCCTATCACAACTTCTTGCTAGTTTTTCAAAGTGTTAAATGTTATAAAAATATCAATAAAAGAATCTCTAACCTAAAAAAAAAAAAAAAAAGCTAATGAAGAGTTTATTTGAGCCAAAATAATGATAATTACCAGAAAGCAAAATCTCATCAGAATGAGGGATTAATAAAATGCTCCAGAGAACAACAGTTTTGCACCTTATTTTATACATTAGAATCAAGAGAAAAGATGGAGGGTGGTCCATGAAATTCAATGGTGGTAGATTAAGGAAGTAGGAGAAAACAAAGTGGGGAAATTTCTGGGCTTGGATAAAACTTAAAATGGAGAGACAAATACTTCTTTTTACATTGGTGAGTTCAGGGTAGTTAACTTTCACATCACGTAAAGATGGTATGTGCTCAGGGGTTTCTGTGGTCTGATGGAAGATTGTGCCCTGGTGGATCTGACACTTCCCAAGTATGATATGGTAGATGTAACAAGACAGTGGACAGGCTCACTTAAGTTAAAGTTTGACCTTTGTCAAGGAACCTATAGCCTGGGACGTGACTACTCAGGGCCACTTTTAGTTGGGAATATTTATGCTCAGACCCTCCTGTGTGTTTACCTTTGGTCCCCTGAGCTTGTCAGGTTTAAGATGTGGCCTCCGTTTATCCATAGACGGTAGTAGGGCTCATACAGTACCTGACACATACAATGCCCTGAATAAATGACAGCAGTAATTTAGGAACTATTCTTACTTATATCATCGTACATACCAGTTGCAATGCCAAAACCTTATGTATATGAAGTCTAAGCCATTTGAGGTTAGGTTAATATTAAAAGAATGTAAAGGTAATATACTGTTGTGGAATTGTATGAGAGTTAGACTGCTCGGCCTCAATCAGCATTAATTGCCTGGCACAATGGAGCACTTAAACATTTACTTCTCTCTTTTGTGCAATGAACACAACATATTTGAATTAAAATAGACATTTCCAAAATGAGCCAATAATAGTTAAGAAACTGTTCTCTTTATCACATCTCTGGGTGACTACTTTCTACAAAGGGTAAGCGTTTCTCAGGGTCAAATATTCCAGTTGAAGCTTCTAAAGTGTGTTTAAATATAAATAGACTGTAAGTGCTAAATAATAACAGCACCTGCAGTGTTTTATTGTTCTGAATAGCATCCACTTTAAATAGAAGATCTAATGTTTACAGGAGACATGTGAATTTATCATAGCCCCAAAAGTAGTGTGTTTGATGTTATCAGAGTTTCTAAATCTATAAAAGCCACTTAATTGGTTTAGATTTCTATAATTGTCCTCACTTCTGGTCATTGAATCTATCTTAAACTGAGAAGAATAGTTTAAAGTGTTCTATTGAGTTTTGATTTTTAGATATTCTCTAATTTTTTTTTTTGCTTTATAAAAGGTGTTGCTGTGTTATTTATATTCATAAATATGATTAATAGGTATTATTTACATTTACATGTTAAATGTTAAACTTAAACATTATGGAATATTCTTCTTCCTTTTGAATTCTCTCTGTTCTTATTTCTATGATATCAATACTGGTATCAACATTGTTTCTCCTGGCTTTCTTTTCTGTGTTTAACTGTTATATTTGTCTGAAATTTTTTTAGTTTATGAATATTTTTACTTTCTTTCCCACTTCATATTATTGGATTTTTTTGTTGTTGTTGTTAGTCAAACAATGTTTGTTTTGCATTATGCAGGGTTAGGCAAAAGTAGGTTTACAGTCATGAGTATGCAAAATAGTTCCATCTTGTATTATTGTTTAATTATTATATTATTTTGTATATGAAAAACTATAAAACTTTTGCTCCACCCTGTGAGTTGAAACTACATTATTCTAGCTTGGATTCTTCCAAAGTTTTTATGTAATGTGGGCTGTGTGTATGTTATGTGTATAGTTTTCCACTATGTAGTTCATCTGTGTATGATCATTTTGATTCAACACTTTGTATTTTAAATTGTTATTTTATTTTTATTTTGTGCTTTTGGTAACTTCATATGCATTACTATTGAATGGCCATAATTAGTTTTTTGTTTGTTTGTTTGTTTTGTATTTTACAGAGGAAAGGGCTATATTCTATGGGTTCTCTACTATGAAGAAGATTAAAATCAGCTAATAACTTCTGTTTTATATTTATATTTTTCTCCATCAACATCTAATTTGAAGAAATATCCTGTTATTACCAGTTAATTACTGTAAGGCAACCTGATACATTTTTATCTTTTGTTTTTGTTAAAATATTTTATTGATTTTTCACAGAGAAAGAGTGAGAGAGATCAAATAAATAAAATCAGAAATGAAAGAAGAGAAGTAACAACTTACGCCACAGAAATAAGATTGTGAGAAAATGTGAACAATCATTTGCCATCAAATTGGATGAATTGGGAAAAACTGATAAATTCCTAGGAACATACAATCTTTCAAAACTAATTCAGGGCAGTAAAAAATAAAAATAAAAAAAAAGATTGAATAAACCAGTTGTAAGTTATGAAATCCAAGCAGTAATCAAATTTGTTTAGCAGTAATCAAAATATTTCTAGGCTTAATGGCTTTACAGGCAAAATGTCACCAAACATTATTAGAAGAACTAACACCTATCATTTATATACTATACCAAAAAATTTAAGAGGAGCGATGACCACCAAGATCATTTTGTGTGGCCAGCATTATCCTAATTCCAAAGTCAAATAAAGACACTGCAAAGAAAGAAAATTACAATGCAATGTCCCTGATAAATATAGAGACTAAAACCCTGCTAAAATATTAGCAAACCAGACCCAGCAATACATTAAAAAGATCAAGTAGGATTATCTCAGGGATATATTGTTGGTACAATATTCACAAATCAATATACTTGATATACCACAAACAAATTTGAGGATAAATATCACATGAACATATGAAGAAATGCATAAAAGGCATTTGTTTAAATCTGGTATTCATTTACAATCAAAATTCTCATCAAGTGAGAATAGGGAAAATATACTTCAATATTATAAAGACCATCTATGACAAACCCACAACCAACAATAAATTCAATATTAAAAAATCCAAATTTTTTTTCTTAAGATCAGAAACAAAAGAGGGATGTCTGCTTTGTCTGCTCTGACCACTCTTATTCAAAATAATATTAAAATTTCTAGCACAGCAAGCAAGCAAGGAGATAAAATAAAAAGCCTGAAAATTACAAAGGAGGTACTAAAACTGTTATTATTTGCATTTGACATAATAGTGTACATAGAAAACCTTAAAGATTCTATAAACACACACACAAAAAAAAAATTGCTAAAACTGATGAATGAATTCTGTAAAGTAGCAGGGTACATAATTAAAATTCAGATATTTGTGATATTCTTATTCTATATAATAAAGAGGTAATATGCAAATTGACCCTCAATGCCTTCACACAAGATGGCCACGCCATGTGGTCAAAGATGGCCACCACAAGATAGCCATCAGGGGAGGGTAATTGTGGGTGATCAGGACAGCAGGAGAGGGCAGTGAAGGGTAATCAGGCTAGCAGAGGAGGACACCTGGTGGGGACTAGGCAGGGGAGGGTAGTTGGGGGCTACCAAGCCTACAGAGGAGGGAGTTGGGGGTCAACCAGACCTGCAGGAGAGGGCAGTAGGGATTACAGGGCCAGCAGAGGAGGGCAGTTGAGGGTGATTGGACTGGTAAGGGAAGACAGTTGGGGGCAATCAGGCCAGTAGGGGAGCAGTTAGGCATCAAGCAGACTGGCAGGGGGGCAGTTAAGGGGTGATCTGGCTGGCAGGCAGGTGAGCGGTTGGGAGCCAGCAATCCCAGATTGTGAGAGGAATGTCTGACTGACAGTTTAGGCCCAATCCTAAACTGGCAGTCGGGCATCCCCTGAGGAGTCCTAGATTGGAGAGGGTGCAGGCTGGGCTGAGGGGACAATTTTCCCCTCCCCCAATGCACAGATTTCATACACCAAAAAATATATTATTGATTTTAGAGATAGAAAAAGAGAGAGGGAAAACAAACATAAAACATTGATGTGATAGAGAAACATCAATCAGTTCCCTTCTGTATGTTCCCCAATAAGGGACTGAACCCACAACCCGGGTATATTCCCTGACTTGGAATCAAACCTGCAACTATTTAGAGCACAGGAGGATGCTCAATCAACTGATATGTGCTCTGTTGTTTTTATATACCAACTAGAGGTCCGGTGCACAAATTCATGCACCATTGGGGTCCTCAGCCTGACCTGCAGGATTGGGCTGAAACCAGCTCTCTGACAGCACCTGAAGGGTCCTGAATTGAAAGAGAACACAAGCCAATCCAAGGGACTCCACTGGTGCACAATTGGGGCTGGGGAGGGGCTGTGGAAGGGCTCCAGGTTATGTCTTATTCAGTCCTGATTGGCTGGACCCCAGCAGCAAACTAATCTACTTGTCAGAGTGTCTTCCCATTA
The DNA here is from genome assembly GCA_004026805.1 of Lasiurus borealis. NCBI lineage: Eukaryota > Metazoa > Chordata > Mammalia > Chiroptera > Vespertilionidae > Lasiurus > Lasiurus borealis. The sequence goes on along the minus strand of PVJN01017234.1, from coordinate 29,943 downwards.
GGGGTCAGTGCATGTCATAGAGAGCAGTTGAGAGTCTTACCCTACATCAGCATATTATGCTTTGATTGGTTGAATGGTCGACCAGACACTTAGCATATGAGACTTTTATTATGTAGGATAATGAAGTATCAGAAACAGAAATTAGGAAAACAGTCCTATTTACAATTGAAAAAAGAAAATAAGCTACCTAGGAATAAATTTAATCAAGAAGGTTAAAAAAAAATCTATAAGCAAATGTATAGGATACTAAAGATAGAAATTGAGGAAGATACAAATAAGTGTAAGCAAATACCATATTCATGGATTGGAAAAATAACATCATTAAAATATCCACAGTAACCAAAGATATCTATAGATTTAGTGTAATTCTTATCAAATTAGCAATGGCATATCTCATGGATTTACAAGAAATATTTTAAAAAACTTTTATGGAACCATAGAAGACCCCAAATAGCCTCAACTATCTTAAGAAAAAGAACAAAGTTAGAGGTATCATGCTACCTGATAGCAAAATATAACGAAAGACCATGTTAATTAAAACAGCATGGTACTTCCATAAAGACAGGCATATAGATCAATAGAACAAAGTAGAGAGTCCAGAAAAAAAAAAATCCACACCTTTACAGTCAATTAATATTTGACAAAGGAGGCAAGAACATAAAATGGAATAAAGACATTCTATAAAATATATGGTTTGGGGGAATTAGATATATGCAAAAAAAAAAAAATGAAACTACCTCCTTACACCATAAGCAAGAAAAAAAATAAAAATGTATTAAAGACAAATGTAGCCAAAACCAACCGTTTTGGCTCAGTGGATAGAGTGTTGGATTGAAAGGCAGATTTGATTCTGGTCAGGGGCATGTACCTTGGTTGTGGGCACATCCCCAGTAGGGGGCGTGAAGGAGGCAGCTGATTGATGTTTCTCTCTCATTGATGTTTCTGCCTCTCTGTCCCTCTCTCTTCCTCTCTGTAAAAAAAAAATCAATAAAATATATTAAAAATTAAAGACAAATGTAAATTACAAAACCATAAAACTCCTAGAAAAAAATTAGTAGGCAGTAAAACCTCAGATATTTCTCATAGCAATAATTTTTTCTGATGTATCTCTTTGGGCAAGGGAAACAAAAAAAAGAAGAACAAATGGTACTATATCAAACTAAAAACAAAAAACAAACAAAAAAAAAAAACTTTTATATAGTAGAGGAAACCATCAACAAAATGAAAAGACAACCCAATGAATGGGAGAATATATTAGCCAACGATACATCAATAAGGGGTTAACTTCCAACATTTATAAAGAACTTACACAACTCAACACCAAAAAAATAAACAATCCAATTTAAAAATGGGTAAAAAATCTGAATGGAGACTTATTCAAAGAGGACATACAGATGTCCAATAGACATATGAAAGATGCTTGCACTCACGTGCATGTGTGTGTTTGTGTGTCACACTCTGTTGGAAAGATCCATAAAAAGTTATTGCTTTTCTATAAATAATACTGATGTTAGCAAAATAGTGCTTTAAATTTTTACTTTGTGTCCAATCACCCTACACAGGACTCAGGTATGAGTATAGAAGTAAATAATTCCCAATTACTCCTTTTAACATTCTTATGGGACGCAAAGTAAGAAGAAGTATTGTTTCCTCAAAACCTTTGCTCCCCTTTGATTGCTGAGCCTGTTTTTAGGTTTTTAGGTCATACTTTACCTTTCTCAAATGAAACCTTTTGTAGGATACTCTTCAGTAAATGGAAACTTTTCAGTAAGAAGGCCACTCCACTTCCTGTCCATACTCCCTAATCCCTCTAAGATAACACTGAAAGGATCTGTTAATAGTTTTGTGAAAAAGCACTCTTTTTAGGATCATATTAATTAGGTCGGTTTCAGTCACTTGATCTAAAATCCAAAGCAACTTTTGAAGTTGATTATTTTTATTGACAGTTAAGTATTCTTTGTTCTTTTAAAAATTTTAACTGTTCACCATTATTTAACTCTCTTTTGAAAATTGACATTTAAGAGCAATTTGACTACAATATGTGACACAACTTCAATTATTTTCTCAATAATTCCCAATTATTCCTTTATAATATTCCTAGGAAAAATAATTTCAGAATGAGTAAATAGATGACTATTGCAATGTCCAAATAAGTATTAACTGAATTAATGGGAATTTGATATTTACTAGTACAAAGTGAGAGGATATACCACCACTGTGAAGTCCTTTAATCACACTGAAACTCAGTAAGTTTATTTATTTATACAAAATATGTATTGAACAATTTTCTTTTTGCCATGCATTATTCAGGAAACATAAGATACATCAGTAAGGATAAATAAACACATAAGTAAGTAAATCACATTCTCTCCTTGTGAGTCTATGAAAGAAAAAATACATAAAGCAGGGTAAGGAGGATTGTAAATTCTGAGTGATAAAAAGGGGGCAGGTTGTCAAGGTTGGTCTATCTTAGAAAATCATATCTAAACAGATACTTGCAGGTGGGGAAAGAACATTTCAGGCAGAGAAACAAGCAAGACAAACACACTAAGATAGGAGCCTCTAGTTGTGTAAGGAACAACAAGAAGAGCAGTATGGCGAGAATAAAATGAGCTAAGGCATAGGTGAGAGAAGTAAAGTTACAGAGTACACCAGAAAACAACCTGAGGAAGAGAAATTGAGTCATTAGAGGGTTTAAGTAGAGAACTGGTGTAATTCAACCTCCCTTTCGAAAGGGAGTTTGGTTGAGATTGACATTGAAGGGAAAGATAGATAAAAGTAGAGAAATAAGCTATCTGGCTTTTGCAATGAATCAGGCAGAAAATGGTGGCCTGGAGACTAGGAAATGAAGAAAAGACTGTCATCCTTATCTGCTACATTTATACTTGATTTTATTATCTTCATATCCTTCAGATCTATAGCCTTCCTTTTTCCCATTTCGCCCACTACTTTCTTGGTTAACATTGCATCTTTTTTTTTATTCACCATAATTTACTTAATGAATTCATATTTCAGTTATTTCCAGTCAACATCTTTACACATGTATATTTGCAAACAAGTGCTAATGTTTCTGTAGAACACATTCATAATAGGGAGATGTTAAGTAGAGCATGCGAATCTGTGTTCTGTTTGTGTGTTATTTTATTTATGCTTGCTTTTCTTAGAGCAACAAATATTTATTTTTTCACAATTACTGTAGGACAGGAATTTGAAATATATCTAATTCAGGAATTCACATGAAGCTGTAGTAATGACCTTGACCCCAGATGTAGTTATCTGAGAGCTTGGCTAAGAGTAGAATATCCAATTTCAATACAATTTGCTCATATGGCTGTTAGTAGGTGATCAGACTTCATCCCACAGGGGCTACATGTACTGCATCAGCTGGATTCTTCAGTGAAAGTAATTTCATAGAGATACACAGAAGCCACAGTGTCATCTATGACATGTGTAGTCACCATTTCTGGTGCTTTTCTGTGTGTGTGTGTGTAGATCCAGATTTCAATTTGGTTTTATTTTTCCATTTGCCTAAAATATATTCTGAAACATTTTCTTTTTGTAGTTATGGTCTGGTAACCATTAATTCTTTCAGTTTTCATGTAGAGAAAAACATTATTTTCTCTTCACTTTTTGTATATATTTTCTTAAATTGCATTTATTTATTGATTTATCTTTTTAATTTTTTTGTATATTTTAATCTTCACCTGTGGATATATTTATTGTTTTCAGAAAAAAAGAGAATGAAGAAAGAGAGACAAGAGAGAAGAGAGAGAAAGAGAGAGAGAGAGAGAGAGAGAGAGAGAGAGAGAGAGAGAGAAACACTAATACTAGGGAGAACATTGGTTGATTACCTTCTGTCTGATATCAAAACTTCAACCTAGTGGTTGGAATCCAAGATGGCGGCATAGGTAAATGCCTACACTGCTGCCTCGCACAACAATTTCAAAACTACAACTAAAAGAGAGAACAGACATCATCCAGAACCACAGGAAAGCTGCCTGAGTATAAGTTCTACAGCTAGAAGGAAAGAGAGGGCCTCACAGAAACCCAGAGGAGCTGCAAAAAGCTGAGGTAAGGAGACGCGTGTGCTGAGAGAGCCGATGCCTGAGTACCTGGCTGGCTTTCTCTGGTGGGAGGGAAACGGTGACTCCCAATGGCATTGAACCCCTTATCCTATGACACTAAACCCGAGATCCAGCCAAAACTCATACGGGGGGAGTTTGGACTGTGAAAAGGGAGAAGTGCAAGGAAATTTAGGGGAGTCACAAAAGATAGGAGGTCTGGTCGTGCATGCGCACTGCCCTGCAGGGAGGACAGATTGCTGATTGTGCCCCTGGCTTTCGTGAGTGGGCGGGAGACTGACCCTCCCAACTGTGCCATTTCTGAGTCCACTGTGTCCCTGTTTCGGGCAAAACCCTGGAGATCTAGACTCGTGTGGTCCTGGTGCGCAGGGGAGCTGGAAAGGCAGCGGTCTAGAGGCACTGTGGGCTCGCACGCACAAGGACCTATCAAGCGATGACCCAGTCACATGAGACTCGGGGGCCGTGGAGGGCAGGGCAGACTGGAAGGCAAGGCAGTCCCTTAAGCCTTGAGACTCCACGCATCCCAAGCTCAACAGAGGCTTCTGTGGTTTTGCAAGTACAGAAGTTTCCCCGACATAGTGAAAATGCCACGACAAGGGAAGGGATCACAAGCAAAAGAAATGGAGGAAAAAAAAATGACTGGATATAGAGTTCAAAACCATGCTTATAAGGTTTTTCAAGAATATGCTAGAAAAGATGGATAAGTTTATCAAGTCCCAATAAGAGATGCAAAAGGACCAAATAGAGATGCTAGAGATGATGCAAAAATTTAGCGAGTCCCAAGAGGAGATGAAAAAGTACCAACTAGAGACACTGACTGAAATAAAAAATATTATACAGAGTCCTAACAGCAGACTAGAGAAAGGCAAGAATCAAGTCAAAAATTTGAAATATAAAGAAACAGAAAACACTCAACTGGAAAAGCAAGAAGAGAAAAGAATCCAAAAATGTGAATATAATGTAAGGAGAATCTGGGACAGCCTCAAGCGTACCAACATCAGAATTGTGGGGATGCCAGAGGAAGAGAGAGAGAGCAAGATACTGAAAACCTACTTAAAGAAATAATGACTGAAAACTTCCCACATCTGGTAAAAGAAATAGACTTACAAGTCCAGGAAGCACACATAACTCCATATAAAAGGAATCCAAAGAGGACCACACCAAGACACATCATAATTAAAATACCAAGAGTAAAAGACAAAGAGAGAATATTAAAAGCAGCAAGAGAAAAACAGTTTATTACCTATAAGGGAGCACCCTTACGACTGTCAGCTGATTTCTCAACAGATACGATGCAGGCCAGATGGGAGTGGCAAGAAATATTCAAAGTGATGAATAGCAAGAACCTACAACCAAGAATAATCTATCCAGCAAAGCTAACATTCAGAATTGAAGGGCAGATAAAGAGCTTCACAAATAAGAAAAAGCTAAAGGAGTTTATCAATTCCAAACCAGTATTATATGAAATGCTGAAGGGTGCTCTTTTAGAAGAGGAAGAAGAAAAGGGTAAAAGTCAAAAAATTATGAACAACAAATACATATCTATCAACAAGTGAATCTAAAAATTAAGTGAATTAAAAATTTGATCAACAGAATAAACTGGTGAATATGATAGAATCAGGAGCACAGAAAGAGAGTGGACTGATGATTCTCAGGGGGAAAGGGGTGAAGGGTGTACAGGGAGAGACTGGACAAAAATCATACAGCTATGGATGAGATCAATGGGAGGGAGCTAAGGGCAGAGGGAGGGGTGGGAGCTGGGTGGAGGGGTGCTATGGAGGGGAAAAAAGAGAAACAAATGTAATAATCTGAATAATAAAGATTTAATTAAAAAATAAAAGGAATTGAAAAAAAAAAAAAAAACCTCAACCTAGGTATGTGCCCTGGCTTAGAATTGAACCCGCAACCTTTCATTATATGGGATAATACTAGAACCAACTGAATTACACAGGCCAGGGTTATTTTTTAATTTTGGAGACAGAGAAAAGGAGAGAGATTAAAACATTGACCTGTTCTTTCTCATGGATCTGTTTTTCCATCCATCCATGCACCCATTGGGACTAGAGCAGTGTTTAATATTTATTGGTCATGACTGAGGCAATACTGTTCTGTGTGCTCTGCTCACTGCCACAGAGATCAGTCTAGTTTGTGGAAACTGGCACTGTCCTGGGCTACATGAGATACTCTTTTCTCTAATCCATTCAGTTGTATCATTTTCTCACCTCAGGTGGTCTTAGATGAATGCACTAAGCTTTACTCAGCTAAATATGCAATGAGGGGAGAGATTTTTCTTTATAAAAAAAGTACTCTTATCAGTACTCCATTCTGAAAAACCTTACTCTCTTGGTCTCCCCAGACTTTGAGATCCATATTCTTTCCTCAGGGAGTCTGCTGAACTCTTCATAGGCTCCCTTCTCTGTGTTGTAACCTGGGAAGGTTCAAGGCAATTATCTGGGACAATCACAGAGTTTACCTCATTTGTTTCCTCTCTTTTACTGATCAGTATCCTTCATTGAATGTCCATGTCTTTTAAACAATATAGTTTCATGTATTTTGTTCATTTTCATGTTGTTTCAATGACATGTGTAAACCTTGTTCTTATAACTCCACCATGGACTGAAGTACAGTTTTCATCATTTATTTCTTGAATGTGCATTGTCTTAATTGATTTATTTTCTTCCTCAACCATCAATTTGAACCCACTGTGGGAGAGAATCACCTTTCTAAAACACAACATTTTCATATCACATCTAAATCTGAAGTAGTTCAAAGGCTCCCATTTTTTTTAAATAAGACTCAAACATTGGTTTAAAATGCACATTTGTGTTCAGATTTCATGTGCCTTCCCAGGATCTCACTCTAATCCCTGGAAATAAGTCCCACTAAAATAAATGAAATATCTGCATATTATGAGAAACCTCTTTTCTTTAACTTCCCTTTGACTAGAAAGTTCTCCCCTTTTCCCCTGCTGATACCTATTCATCCTTCCAATCATTTAGGGATCAATTTATCAATAAATTTATAATCTTATTAGGTATTTATTCTTTTGGTTTTCTTAGCAACAGGGGTAGTGTTTTGTTCATAACAGATAACTGTTAAATCTATAAATATTTGATGAGTAAGTGAATTAATAATTAAATAAATGAATGAATGAGTAAAATGAGATTTGAGTTTAATCATGAAATGAGTTACATAAATTGAGCATAGGAAAAGAATGCAAGCTTCCTAGGTCATAGGGCTATATTGAGTTCCCATCATGTAGCATCCATCATCTGTTTCAGGAAGGAAATGTTGAGCAGTGCAGGCACTTCTTTTGATCAGTGGTTCAATTTCAAAGATTAGTGTGGCAATGCCTTCTACTCAGAAAGAACACTGACTAACTTGACACAAAATAAACAGAGAATGAGATTAATTAAGAGTAGATCATTTAAAGGACAGGAAATTGTGTTGGTTTAATTTCCAGAATTTCAGTCAAAGGATATACAATAGCAACGACTAATGCTGTACTGTGAAATCTAATGTTGTACTAGGTTCAAATCCCAAGTTGTACATCTAATTTCTTTGTGACTTTTTCTTGCCACAATCTACTTTTACCTTACTTTCTAATATAGATAGATGATAGATAGATAGATAGATGATAGATAATCTTCTCATAGAAATGTTATTAAACTCAAATAAAATAATACTTGCAATGTACCTGACCCAGTGCTAACACCCTGTAATAATCAGTATGAACTAGCTGGCATCATCTTGTTTGAACTCCATGTGCTGTCAGGAAGACAACAAGTTAAGCTTTATGTCACACAGATTTATCCTCAGACTTCTAACAGATTCAAATCAGCAATTCCGCTCAGCAATGTATGAAAGAGTTTAATTTTTTGTAGAATTTTTTTTAATTGCCTTATTCAAAATTCTTAGTATAAAAACCCTAAAGACACAAAATATACTTGGTGAAAGAAGGAGAGAAGGGAAAAAAATGAAGTTGGCATTATATGTCATCTTAGAGTCTTGATGATCATTTTTACCCATTGCCAACATTTTGGTAGTCATTTCAGAACTGCAAAAATGTCAGTTCCTCCCTAGTTTTTACACTTCCCTCCGAAAGATCACATGGAATAAACCCTAGCTGTGGTGGTCCTAGAAGGGGTGAGAGGGGGCCAGGGAGTTCTGAAACATCCCTCCTACTTCCCTCCACTTCAGAGTGATAAGCATAAGGTAGGGATCAGGAAAGTACACTTATCAAAGTGAGTAAAAGGCCTAGATTTGAGGGAAATAAATGAGTTCTATTCCTACCACTTCCACCTTCAGGAAGAAGGGAGAGTCATCAGGGCTCTGTTATGCCCACAAGCAACTATCTTTTCTCAACTCTTTGTGTATAGACAATGAGATACTGGCTATTATAAGTTGTGTGTGTGTGTTTGTGTGTGTGTGTGTGTGTGTGTGTGTGTGTGTGTGTGTGTGTGTGTGTTTTGTTCTTTTTGTTGTTTGAATGACTTCACTTGCAAAACTTTCAGAAAAATACAAGTGTTGTTTTTTTTCTTAGCTCTTAACTGTTGACAACACTTTCTGTTGCCATGCTTCATACATACACAATTAAAATCTCTTGACAAAGTCATAGAGGTGTGTTTTGAAATACATATTCTTTACAACATTTAGAGTAGAGCTTTTTTCTGTCAGCATTCCACTCACTGCAAGGTTTGGGCTTTATTTCTCTTTATCTTTGACTATTTCATGTCACTTAGTAGTTTTCCCTAGAATTACACATTTTCTTTTTGAGTATATTTACCTAAGATGACTTTAGAATGATACCTACAATCTTATGGAGTCAAATTCCCTGAGTATGAGGATACAACATATTTTAAATCTAATCTATAAATAAGAAATTAAAATTTATATAAGGAGGTTATCCAGTATAAACATTGACTCAAAAGGAACAAAAATAATGTTTGTAAGTTCAATCTATTCAAAGAGAGAATGAGCCACTATGTAACCTATTAGAGTCCTCCTTCTAATAAAGTGAGGTCTTAACTGAGATGTGAGTAACCACTACTCAGGCATCCTCTGTCAGCCAAGACTCCTGCACTGGGAGAAATAAGGATGCCATATTAGTTTATAAATTTACATGTGCTTTAGAATTAGTAAGGGAAGGGTTTGTATTGCAGTCATGGATCTTGAAGTTCTGGGTGATTTAAAGTAATCCAGAAATTATTTTAAGATGCTTACCTTCAAGAGTTGAACCTTGATTCCCTTCTCTTTGCATATGCACTAGACTGAATAATCTACTTCTAAGTAGTAGATCTAGTAGAATGATGGTGTGTGACTGGGAGACTGTGTGTGTATGTGGTTTCATCTTTGTTCTCTCTCTGGGACTACTTGCTATATGGGTAGTCAGTGTCCAGTCATGAAGACATTCAAACACCCTATGGAAAGGCTTTGTGTGAGGAGTTGTGGCTTTGTTTGAAAGGTTAGAAGAAGTGAGACTTTCAGTGAATAGTCATGTGACTGAGCCCTTTGAAAGTGGATCATCCAATCTGAAACACACCTTCAGATAACTATAGCCCACGCTAACTATTTGGCTGAGTCTCATGACAGATCCTGACCCAGAAACACCCAGTTAAACTTCTCCCTAATTCCTGACTCTCAGAAACTATGTGAGATTGAAAAGGCTAAAAGGGGCTAATTCCAATGTAACCCTGATATTTGGGGGATAGTGATCTGAATCCATGCCAGCAAGCTCAATGTATATTCTAGAAGACCTATAATTAAGTCTCTATCTCCTTTCCAGATACTAGTATTGAAGAACCTGTTACTGTGAACTGGAGGGAGAGTCATTAATGCTGGCACATTAATGCCATCAGATATGGCCTGGAGACCCCTCAACATCTGGGGCATTCTGGCAAGGCCCATGAAAAAGACTGGAAGCATAATCCATATTTGTGGGCAAGGACCACAGGGAGATATTAGAGAGGGACCAATGCATGTTCTTTCACTCAGATTTGGAAGGCTGTTCCCGATTCCACCGGTATGTTAAACAGTGTCCTTCCTCTTCTTTGACATATCCTTGGTTTTCCTTGGTCTTCTGAAACAAAATAATAAATGTATTGTTATAAGCAGCTAAGTGCTGGTGCAATTTGTTACAGAGCCAAATAGTTTATACCAGCAGTAATGCTAACTGGAGTCTGACTCATTGGGCTTGAGGAGAAACTTTCAATATATGTTTAATATAATCATTCTCTTGATTCTGAAGCAGTTATTCCATCACTAGGTATTTAAAGACTACCACAAGTTTCCCTCCAGGTTTATTTTAGCTTGGTTTTACCTATACCTGAGATAACACTCTATCTTAGTATTATCATTCTACCCGTTATCTCTTTTACTCCACTTGGCCATCAAGCACATGGAGAAAAGGGTGTTACATGTTAAGCATTGTACTTTTAAAACAAGTAGGTGAGCTTTTTTTAAATTATAAAGATAATACATACTTACTATAAAACATAGAACATAGTATAAAGAAACATAAAGCATACTCATAGCTTTTTCCAAATATTTTTATTGTATTTTGATATAGTTTCTTTATATTCAATTGCCAATAATTATGACAATATTGCCATACAATTTTTTTATCAAATTTTTGCTTATAAGTGAAATGGTGTCATATTTGTTGAATAACTACTTCCTAAGCATTTTTTAAAAATATTTCTCTAGTAGAAACAAATAAATGACAATAATATTGTATCATATATATGTATATATATATATATATATATATATATATACATATATATGATACTATATATATATGATACAATATTATATATATATATATATATATATATATATATACACAATCATTAATTTAAAAATTATTGGATAAGTTAGAAACTTTATTAAGTGTCCTGACACATTGTGTTATCTTGCTTTCCAGGAAGGCAATTGCATTCTGATTTGAAAGTGATTTTAAATGACTAAAGTTTTGTAGGAGAAAGCATAGGTTTTATAACAAAATGAAACAAAGAGAAGGAGGACAGTGTGTAGTGTAAGTTTTATAAACACAAGATCAAAACTATATACCCAAATATGATACTCTACTTATCTGAAAATTTGGGGAAACAAAAATTTTTTATTCCAAGAAAATAGACAAAGGGTAGATTGCAGAAGGCAAAGGATATAGTAATGAAATGAGTGAAGGTTCTAGCTTCCCCAGCATCTTCAGACATCTATCCAATATTTATCTAATTCATAAGCACATGGGAGAAAGCCTGGCAGTGGACTGACCTTTTACAGTATTTCTCATGAGAATACTTCTTGGAACATGATTTTAAACAAAAGGATGCTAAGATGAAACCTACTGCCAATGGAGCTGATTCTCCTGGGGTGGGGAGCATGACCATTATAAATCTTAGGGCACATAGTCTGACCTGAAGAGAATATTTGCTTAAAGAAAAACAATGTGTAGCAATCAATACAATGCAGAAAATAATTATATGTGATAAACTGGCGAAAAAGCAACCTGAAGTATGCCTTGGGGATATGCAGCACTATTTCATTTATAAAACTGTTTACAAGTCCAGGAGAATGGCATAGAGAAAAAATGCCCATCACATATGCAAGAAAATCAGGAAAGTCTGACTCTGTTAAGTGACACAAGACACATCAAGTGGCTGTGAATATTAGGTATTAAAGGACATGAGAAATCCTAGAGTAAGTTGAAGCGAAGTCATTGTATACTGCCTGTTGAGGGTGAAGAGGAAGAAAGGAGTATGCTGTATTTTGAGTATTACTGTTCTTATAGATTATACATTACAATGATGAGGACAATGATGTTGATAAAATAATAACGTCCTAAAGATTAAAAAAGGAATCCCTTATTGGTTAATGGTGCAATTATTGATCTTACTTGTTTTTCTCCCTTACTTTCATTGTTCTGAAGAAAAAATTTTCGTGATGAATAGGAGGATTCAAGAGAAATGTCAGAATAGCTCATGCTCAAAAGCCAAAGTAATATCAAGGTCAATTGCAAATTTTGATAATAATGCATACATAGAATTCTTTGAAAAACATGGTAAATTGTGAAAAAATGACACCTAAAACACTGACAAAATTTTTCTTGCCTAAGATTCTGATAAACCAATTTAAAAATCATTTTAGAAACAACAGGCAAAAATTAGTCTCACCTAAATACCAACTGCTTTTGTGGAACAGAAACAGAGCTAATACATTTTTCATATTATCTTTATGTTTCCAATGTCCTATTCAGGCACACACGCTCCTCTCATACATTAAGAAAAAATATTTGAAAATAAATGGAATTCTGGGCATTTTTCAACTTCCAATTAAGAAAAATTTTCAATTCCTTTCTCTCTTCCTTTCTCTCTTCCTTCCTTCCTTTCTCTCTTTCTTCCTTCCTTCCTTCCTTCCTTCCTTCCTTCCTTCCTTCCTTCCTTCCTTCTTTCCTTCCTTCCTTCCTCCCTCCCTCGCTCCCTCCCTCCCTCTCTCTCCCTCTTTCTTTCTCTCTCTCTCTCCCTTCCTTCCTTCCTTCCTTCCTTCCTTCCTTCCTTCCTTCCTTCCTTCCTTCCTTCCTTCCTTCCTTCTTTCCTTCCTTTCTTTCTTCTTTCTTCTTTCTTCTTTCTCCTTTCTTTTCCTGCAAGGAGAACTAGCAAACTGTGAGAACACAAACAAAATATACATAGCCCTTCTTCCCGCCCAGCCTCTCAGACACTGGCAAGTGAGCCAATGGAACAGTTCCTGTCCCACAAGCCTTGTCTCTCTGGAGCTCATGCAGCTGTTGGTAACACGGATGTAATTTTATGGCTACGTTTGTGGAGCAGCAACAGGATTCAATTGGGGGGAAAAGTGATCCATATCCCGGCTGTGCTGATGACCAAGTTACATCAACCACCCTGCTGAAATGATAAATTGTGCAGAGAGTGACCATTAATAGGCTGGAAAGCCCATTTCCAAAGAAAAATAGTCACTTCAGAGGTTGCCTATGACTGTTGAGTCAGTCTATGACAACATAACTTTGAGAGACTGAATTCTTAGAAGCATGGAATTGTAATTCAGGGAAATCATAAAGCTTTCCTTTACATAGAAGTTACAGAGACTAATCATCTTTCTCTAGTTTTACTTTCTTATTTGTAAAGTTTAATTGACTAGCTTCTGCACTTGGCTGGCACAGCCAGGCAGACAAGTGCTGTAGAAAGTAGTGGAAGAAATCGATTTGGGATTGATTGTATGGGCTAAACTCTGAGAGGACCTCTCCAGGATTCTTTAGTTTTTCACTAAAGTAAATGCTATAATTCCTAAGTGGCCAATTATTTTTTGAATTATATAAGCTAATGTGTATTGGTAAGAACCCAGCCCAGAGCTGAAATAGAGTAACTATTCAATAAATATTTATTGAATGAATGAGTCCAGAACTAAAGCTTAATAAAAATGAATATTTATGGTTACATATAGGTTTCTTAAATCTAAGAAGAAGAAAAGGGAAAAAAAAGTCTTAAATCTGACTGAGTACCGTATTTGCTACCTATCTTGCCATGTCGGCTAAGAAGAGACATAGTCAAATGAGAGCATTATTAGGTGTCACTGAGGGAAGTTGTTACATGCCAAACATGTATATGTTCCTAAGTAATGATGAGGATAATAACTATAGACTTATAACACCAACTGTGTTCCAAGCACTAGGCTAAGCATTTTAAATAAGTTCACTTATTTATAATTTTGTAAAAATCTTATAAAGTGGGTCCTATATTTACCTGCATGTTTTGCATAAATTTATTATCTTTATCTACACATGAAAAACTAGATTGGCCAGGACTCAGAAACATACCTATGAGTATCTGACCTTGTAGTCTGCAGATTCTATTATAGTCTACATCAATTGATTCACCAGGGAAGGTTCCCTCCAGAAAAGAAAATGAGCTTGTGACAGAACCAAGGGAGATTGAAAAATAAATAAACAAATAAAACAAGGGAGCTGAAAAGAAAAGCGATGTCCAGCAGATGCCAAGTCTTGGAAAGAGAATAAAGAATTGATGTTTGAGTGTCCCCCTGATATCCGTGTGTGTGTGTGTGTGTGTGTGTGTGTGTGTGTGTGTGTGTTTTAGTAGAGTTGATGCTTAACACTGGAACAATGCCTCCAGCTTGTTGCAAGGGCAGAGCTGGATTGTGCCCAGTTCAGGTGTTCTACTAGGTCACAGCACACTTCACTATGTAATCTTTGTTTTGAGAAAAAGACTTAAAATGATATCCAGCACTAACTTGGGCTGTCTACATCAATGATAGTTTCTAAAAATATTTATATTAACATTGTAATTACTATGCATATGTGCTAGAGAAATTGGAAATTATTTGTTTTCAAAGGCCTTCAAATCTAGGATTAATTAAAATGTAAAAACTGTGTCTTGTTTCATTTTCAGGGTCTGCTGAAGTATGTATTAAATTAACTGATCCATGTTTCATGTTCTGGAATTTTATTTAAAGTATACTGTTTTAAACTAAAAAAATTCCTTTATGAAAAGCAGTTTTCTTGGTCTGGAATTTGGAAGTACACTTATAGATGCCCAACATTAATTTCAACCTGCTTCCAGTTTCTACTTCACTGGCATAGAAGAACCCAATTGATGCATGGCTTTTGAAATCTAGTTTCCTAATCATCCCTGAATCATTTAATTCACTTGCCTGATTTGTGGTGAAACCATGATTGGTTATATTCATATTACTCACCTCCTCAAAGTTATTCAGCTTCCTATGTGATTTCTTTTGGGAAAATAGATAGTGCTGAGTCTTGCAGGATGAAATTAACCTGAAATCAGAGCCTTATTCTCTGGCGGCTCACCCTGGATTCTGTAATGCTCCAATACGCTGGTGACCCCATATCTAGTTGTTTGAGACTTTGTCATGGCTTCATAGAACCTAGGAATTGAAAGTCTCATTTGTTTCCTCTCTTTCTTTACTTGTCTACTCCCTCTCACTATCTCACTTTCTCTGGGAATCCCATTCTCCTCTGAATGAAGCTGGAGATCAATACTCAGCAACATCGCCCCTATGTTCTTATAGCTGTGTCAAGAATACAAGTCAAGATGCATTTTCTATATGTTCAAACAGTTAAATGTTACAAATCAAGCTAATAGAAAGTTAAAATATGTTCAATATTCTTAATTTATTTTAATTTTTAATTTTTAAAATTACATTAAAATTTATAAAGCTATGGTTTTGCAACTTAGTTAAACACAGCATTAATATTTATTTTTCTTTGTATCTTATTTACTGTTAACAGTATTACAGATTATTCTTTCTGAAAATATTTTTAAAGTTAATGACATCATCTTCCGCATATAATGAACATCACTTATGTGGCAGTTTCCATTATGTCTTAGCCACCTGTCATTGCTTGTTATTCCTTTTTAATTGGATGATACCACAGTCCTCTAAGAAAACAAACTAAGAGTATCTCTCAGTTTGTTAAAGTCTGTGTTTTAACAAGACTGCGACTTCAGACGTAGAAGACATGGTTAGTAGGAGTGAAGTTTTGAAGCTTGGCAAAGAAGAGCTCTGAGACTCTCTTATGACCTTCTGCAGAGTAGGAAGGAGATTGTTTTATTTTCTTATATGTTCCACCTCCAAACACTGTAGAGAGTAAATTGTAAGTTGTCCACTATTAATAAAATGGTCTTCATTTGAATATAATTCATTATAAAAGATTGATTAGTAGTCTAGGAGCTTAATTAATGTGCCGAGATTAGATGTATATAACAACATAGTTAAAGAAGGCCTTACGAAGAAATGTGTGTCCTCATTTCTCTTCGATGTCCCTTTGCATTTTCACATTTCCTTCAGGTTTCAGCAATGATGTTAAATCTGATCCTCTAGAGCAGTGGTTCTCAACCTTTCTAATGCCGTGATGCTTTAATACAGTTCCTCATGTTGTGGTGACCTCCAACCATAAAATTATTTTTGTTGCTACTTCATAACTGTAATTTTGCAACTGTTATGAATCATATCTGTGTTTTCCAATGGTCTTAGGCGACCCTTGTGAAAATATTGTTCGACCCCCAAAGGGGTTGTGACCCACAGGTTGAGAACCGCTACTCTAGAGCAAGTTGGAACCAGAACTCAATGACTGGTTTCAATGACTATGCTCTTGTGACATATACCCAATTGCTTACCAACACTAGTAACTATAAGAATTTTGAAGGCATTCGTTAAAAGTCTGACTTACACATTGACATGTTCCCAGGCTCAAAATAAGTGTGTGTTGAATAATGAGTTGTAGTCAGAGGCTTTTTTACAGAATAAAGATGAACTATTCTTTTGATAACCACTCTCTTCTTTCACCCCTGTGGAAAAAGTTGTCTTCATGCAGAATGGTTCCCAAATCTTGGTTCTTAAGATTTTAAATTGAACTTATGCATGTGAAAACGAGACATGATCTTTAATAAATTAAACAAAATATAAGCAGGCCTAAGTTGCTCAGCATGGAGAATGTGGGCTGTGTAAGTACAGAGAGGGGTAACTATTGAGGATGGAATCGTCATGGAGTGAATGTGAATTGGCTCCCTAGGGATGATTGAAGATTTCAACTGCTGAAAAAGAGAAAAGTCAGTCTCAACTGAACAAGAAGGTAAAGAAAAAGATTACAGTCATGTTTTCTCAGAGAGAGAAGTTATCAAGACAGAATAAGAGAGTACTTGTAGAGAAGTCACATAAAGTAAGGTTGCACAAGGAAAATGAAATCAAATAGATTATTCAAAACCTTAAAACTAGGAATGTAATTTGTTTTTCATGTGAATTAGGCTGCCATTGAATATTTTAAAGACCAAAATATTATTTTGATTTATACTAATAGCCACTCCTAATAGCCATAATTGCTGTGGAAGTCACCTTTCAAACAGAAAAATGAAGTGTGTATGTGTATGTGTGTGAGTGTGTACAAGCATTTCTTAAGATTCAGTGAGGTGAAGGAATTAAGAAAAAAAAAAAGACATAGACAAAAGTAAGCTGATAGCCAGAGGGAATGGATGGGGGGGGGGGGACGGGGAGAAGTAGAAGAGAGCAAAGTGGGGTGGCAGGATGTTGGCAGCAGAGAGTAAATGAGGATGGAAGGAGACATTTTGGGGGGCAATGGGCCCACAATGTAGTATGGAGATGGAGATAATGTTTTGTTGCGTTGCACACTTGAAACCTATAAGCTTTTGCTAACCAATATCATCCCAATAAACTTAATTAAAAAAGAAAAAGAAAGAAAATAAACCTGTTTAAAAAAAATTCAGTGAGGATAAATGCAGTGGAAGAGATCAGATTAAGATAAGTCCTTTGCCCATAAAACTTTGGCTCCTCAAACATTATCATCTGTGCTTTATGAAAAAAATGTCACTTTTCTGTATAAGTCACTTGTCTATATATATATAGAACTTGGAGTCGGAGCATTTCAAGGGTATTTGATATAATAGCTTCTTTTTCCCAAGTATGGTGACATTTGGTAACATATAAAAATGTCAGAATATGATAAATCTAAACTTACACCAAAAATTGGAGGCAATTTTAAATCAATTCAATTCAGTGTCTTGGTGCTTTATGCCATTCAATCTATGATAAAGTGATGGTTTATTTATTCAAATTTTCTGGTAAGTGTTGAGAATTTTCAAGTTTGTAGAAAAGAATTAACATTTTTAGCTTTCATTTTATATAAATGTGAGAATTAATTTAAAAAATAAATATTAAAAATACTACTTCTTTTAAGTATCCCACTCACATTTTATTGTCATAATTTCAGTATTGTTTTTAATGATTTCCCTTGTAAAAAAGTGTGTGTGTGTTTGTGTGGTTGTATGTGTGTCTGTGTGAGTGTAAAGAAACCCCTTCATGTAAGAGACTTCTGCACAGCAGAGAGCTAGCATGGCTCTTGGAGATAGGAGATAGTTTTTGCTTGATTGTGTCACAGGAGATAGTTTTTGCTTGATTCACATTTTTAGTTTTGTTTTATTGGTCCCCTTGAACACCCTGTTGAACACACGGGACTGTAATATAGAATGGTTAAGCAATTTGATACAATTGAATTGTAAGCGGTGAACCCAGAAATCAGACAGGACTACAGAGCACACTTCTGAGCCATGGCTACAGCCTCCCATATGGCCAGGGTGCTTCAGGAGAGCCTGGGAACCAGGTCTGCTCTATCATTGCAACTAACTGCAGTGACAAAAGCCACACAGCCTCAACATGTACTGAAATTGTAATGCCTGTTATCCTTCACAGAACTTCTCTATTTCTTTTATTTATATTGCAAACTGATATAAAATTTTAATTACATGGGAAACATATGAATAGATTCCTTTTACTAAAAATTAAAACATTACAGATAAGCAACAGTTTCCTGTTCCTGCAGACCTCAAATACGTTGCCCTCCTTCTCCCCTCTACCTCCCAGCGACTTCAGTGTTATCAGCACATAGTTGATCCTCTCAGCACTTTATAATGCAGACATTTATATTGTATTCACACATATATAAAATACATACTATTTAATTTCATAAACTATATTATCCAGATATATCATTTCTCACATGCTTGTATTATTCAACAATAGATTTCTATTTCAACTATATAAAATACTATATACATTATTCCAAAGTACAAATAAGTCAACTTAATAATTACCTTCTTAGTAATTTGATTTTGTTCTCTTTCTCTTCAATAATAATCCTTTTTCACACTTTGCAGTATATGTGTGGGAATACTTTTCTAAGAAAGACGCCTAAACAAATTACTGGATTATATAGTATTTGTAGTTTGTATTTTGATAGTGATTCCAAATTGCCATTCAATTTCTCTGTGCCAATTTATTTTCCCACAGTGGTGTACTGGAATTTCAATTTCCCAACAAACTCATCAAGGCTTGATGATAGCAAACATTTTAATGTCTGCATCCTGATACATAAAAATGACATTGTTTAGTCTCACTTCTCTTATTAAGGGTAACATACAAAATCTTATTCAATGTAGTATTATAATTTTTTGTGATTTTTTCTCCTAATTTGACTGTTTCTATCTGTTGCCCTTTTTTTGGCTATTTGGTTGGCTTTTCTTTATTGTTTTGCTGTCATTAATGCACTTTTTCAATGACATAATTTTATTTGCTAGCAATAAGGGTTAGAAGTTAAATTACTTTATTTTTCCTTTTTTTTTTTCCTCCTGACTTCACATCTTGGGAGAATAAAATCACAAATAGTTCTTTAAGAAAGCTAGTATGGACCTCAAACAAATACACTTTTGAATAAAATTACTTATTGAAGTGTTACTTTAATTTTTATTAGTCAAAGTAGTTATTAAATTTGCATGCTAGAAAGCTTGGTGAGTATCCTTGCTTTCAAATCAGAAGTTATGACAAAGAAAAATAGAGGTCAGCATGAGGGGCCATTAGGTTCTGATATTTTGCTGCTTCAAATTTAGTATTAATTATTAATGTTTTAGTAAGGGAGTGCATTATTAATGTTGTAGTAAGGGAATGCTGGCATTCTTTTCACTGAGTTTGAGACAACCCAAGTCCAACATAAAGACACAAGATGCCTGGGAAGTGCAAGGTTGAAATTAAAATGCAGGTAGAAGATAGGAGAGGCACAACTCGAAGCAGGACATACTGATAGAGAGAAACATATGGATAAAACCAAATGGAAAAACAAACAGGGAAGTTCTAGTCCTTCACTTTATAACAGGTAGTGATGCACATTAATGAAGGTCTTTGATTTTTCAGTTCAGTAAAAGTGGACTCAGGTTCTCTAAGTAGAGATATTGACTAAGAAATGCTTTGAAGAAGTGGATAGTTTCCTTATAAGATTTTATGTAGTTGACAAAAACACAATTACTATTTTGATAAGGAACCTACAAGAGTGTTAAATAAGAAGACAAAAGTTCAGTGAATGTGGATCTAATAACCACTGATGTTAGTACATGTGCATAGATTTTTTTCTAGATTAAGACTTTTCCTCTAAGTTTCCTATATGATTACAACTGGGTGACAAAAGTAAAACAAAAACAAAATATTAATAACACCCAGAGCCTCCTTTCTCAAGCATCCATGAACTTTTAAATAGATTGTTCTAGTCCACCCAGATATGTTTTCAGGCACATAATGGCACTTCTACAAGAGATGCTCACCCAACTAGTATTCATTGAAGCTACTTACTATTTATCAACCCTTTTAATATTTGTGGCCCTCTTACCACTCTTCATTTTGGACCTTATTAACCTCAGACTATCAAAAGGCTGCTAGGCAGATAGTATGATCATCTTTGCAAATTAAAAAATGTTTTCTGTTGGAATAAGGAGAGAGAACTAGTTGGATCAGAGAACAGAAAGAAATTCAGGCGTAGAGCTCTGCAAATATCCCCAACAAGAGAAAAAGGCTTCTATTTTAATCATAGAAGCAGAGATAAAGCAAATAGATATATAAAATAAACAAAAGAAGTGACTTCTTAACCTTCAGGTAAGAATAAAGAAATGTGATAATGAAGAAAAAATGTCAACACCCTGAATTCTATTAGTTGTGTCAGTATAACTTTATTAAATGACTAGAGGCCTGGCGTATGAATTTGTGCACAAGTGGGATCCCTTGGCCTGGCCTGTGGGGTCAGGCCAAAGATTACAAGAGGTGCAGGCCAAGCCAAAGGGCCCAATCAGTGCATGATTAGGGCCAGGAAGGGATTTGGGTGGTTGGCTAGCTGGGAAGACAGCCTGAGAGGGCTCTGGGTATGTCCAGTCCATCTTGCTCAGTCCCAATTGGTGGGACCCCAGCAGCAGGCTAACGTACCAAAGTGTCTGTCCCCCAGTGGTCAGTGTATGTCATAGAGAGCAGTTGAGCAGCCTTAGCATATCATTAGCATATTATGCTTCGATTGGTTGAATAGATAACCAAAGGACCAGACACTTAGCATATTAGGCTTTTATTACATAGGATAACTCAGCACATGTTAATAATATTATCTAAGCAAATAGGGTAATATCATCAAAAGAATCCAGATTCTATTTTTATGTTAGTATGATGTTTGGATTTAAGAGAGATTATAATAATTATTGCACAGCATAGTCATTAAGAATCTTTTTGTTTAAATCATATATGGAGCCTAAATGTAATTTTTAAAAAAAAGTTTCATGGAGAGAATCTAATATTGTATTAGATTCTTGCTTCCTAAAATGTTTTGGAAACTATAGATGTTTCATTTATAAGACACCAAATATCAGGATAATCATAGAGTCCATCAGTTAAAACAGTGTTTTCAGTTCCATTTGTAAATAAGTGAATGATGTGAACTCCTGCCCACATTAGATTGTTCTAGCTATCCAGAGTGAAGCAGAATTGGGACAGAAGGTCCAGTTTATGTTTTCAGAAATTGCCACATGAAATAGAAAGGCAGCAAATATCAAAACTACAGGAGGGCCATAGCTAAGGGTCAAGCTGAAGTTGCCCTATTAGAGCCAGAGAACAAATTTCATTGTATACAATGGCAATGAACTGGAAAAGACATTAAATAGTTTACAAAGTGCCTTGTTATGCAATCATGTTTCTCAAAATCATTCTTTTTGGAAATTCTAAATAGAAACACTACATTCTTTCTTGTGAGAGATTTAGATTAAAGGAAAGTATAAACAAGTAAGATAATGTCTAACATTACAGTGGCCAAGAATGTGGGTTTTTTTTTTTAATTTCTATTTTCCATATGCATATTTGCTACCACAAAAAAAATATAATAGCATAGGCTATGAGTTTTGTTTGCAAAGACATATGTCCCATTCTGTTCCTTAAGAGAATATACTACTTTAATATTTCATTAGCATAAGCTTAATTAGTGCATATGCCTGCCTGATTCTTAGATGTTTTTCTCCTACTGAATCACGTGAACTCCCACAACAATTTAACTTTTTTCAAAGGGAAATAGCAAATATGACATCAGGTATTTAAAAATGTAGGTAATTGGGGATGTGTGGAATCATAAGAGCAGATTGTGTCTTATTATCTTTAAATAAAATTTCATGAATTTTGCTTTCCATGGAAATTTTCACAAAACATAGGTTTGTTTTGTTTTGTCTTTTCATTAAATAGTTGCCTGCATTTCACTCAACTACAGATAGAAGGCCTTGATCCTTGAAAATTGTCACTTAGAAGGAATTACATCTCTCTTGAAGCTATAACTTCAGGCACATTTCACAAGATACTTAAAGTAACAGAATTTTTTATTTTACTTTCATTACTGACAAGTTATTGGCATAGAAATATGGAATTTTAATCTTCTCAGAGTAACAATCCTACCATTCTAGATTGTAATAAATAGGTATTTTTTCATGGGTAATTAAAACTTATTACAATGAATGATTACTGTACCTATATTTAACAATTTCAGTATTCATATTAATTTTATTTGAGTAAAATGAGAATTTTTTTCCAGTTGGTTAACTCTTATATATATTGCTAAAGCATCTGTCTTACAGAATCATAGAATTATAAACAATCAAAATTAGAATGACCATAAAATAATTTACTGTAGGAGAGGATAATGATAATGGATTGGATTTTATTTTTGTGTCAGACAGTGTTTCATTCACTACCAGCATCATTTTATACTCTAGGTCAATGGTTCTTAAACAGGTTTGTTTATATCTGGTGAGCCTGAGCCATTATGTAATTAGCTCTCCATATTGTGTGTTGCATGTCAAAATTTAAAGAGCTCTGCTCTTGGAAGTGGGAACTGTTAAAGCTTCATTTTGTATTCTGAGAAAACTGAAGCTTGTACATAGTAAATTACTAGAGGTCAGAGAGCGAGTAGGTATGAGAGTCAGTTACCAATCTTCTCTGGCAAAGGCTGTCAGGGAGGTCCATTTTGGAGCTCTTCTCTGCACAGGGGAAATCCAACTGCCAGCCCAGATAAAATAGAGATGGCTGTTGAAACTGCTGCATGGAGAAAAATAACAAGGTCACACAGTGATGTCCTCCATGAGTGCAGGAGCAGTCATGCAGTTCAATTTCTTTGATTTAAAAATACCTCATGCCAAGATGAAGTCGATCAGAGAAAGACAAGTGGCATATGATTTCATTCATCTGTGGAATTTAATGAACAAAATGAACTAACAAGCAAAATAGAGACAGACTCAGATAAAGAGAGCAAGCAGACAGTTCTGGCTGAAGGGGAGATGTTAGAAGGATTGGAGAAATTAAGCACAAAAGAAAATAGAGAGAAAGAACACATGGACAGGGACAACAGTGTGGTGAAAGTGGATGGTGAGAGTGTAGGTGGAAATGAAATGGTATAGGGAGATAAATGGAAATGGAAAAACATAAATTAAATTAAATTAAGTTAAAATAGCTCAATATTGGTTCATAATTTCCACAGATTCCTAACAAGTATGCTTACAAGTGTAGATGGGCTAAGCCATCATTCTGACTCACATGCCCTGGTCACAGCCTACCAAAGGCAGTTCCCAGCTCATCTTGGCTCCACAGAATGTGAACTAGAACTTGGTGAAAAGTCACTTAAACTTTTGGGCCTCAGTTTTCTTATCCCCAGAGTACAATCCTACATAAGAAAAAGGTAATATGCAAATTGACCATCACTCTAATGCACAAAATGGCTGCCCCCATGTGAACACAAGATGGCCTGCAGGGGAGCGGAGTTGAGAGGGACCAAGCCTGCAAGGGAGGGCAGTTGGGGGCAATCAGGCCTGCAGGGAAAGCAGTTAGGAATGACTGGGCCTGCAGAGGAGAGCAGTTGTGGGGGACTGGGTTGGCAGGGGAGGGCAGTTGAGGATGAGCAGGCCAGCAACAGAGGACAGTTAGGGGTGATCAGGCTGGCTTAACCACTCTCAAGAGAGCAAATAATCTTAACTATTTTGTAATCCAAATCTCACCTTGCTTTCTCTGACCTTTATGTAATCTTCTTTATGTACTTTCAATTTCAAATGCATCAAATAAGCTGGAAAACATAATTCCCTGGAGCATTTGAGAACTTGCTCCCTGCCATATATCCTCAGCTTGGCTCAAATAAACTTGTAAAAATTATCTAATGGTTTGGGTATTTCTTATTTTGAATTTCCAAATATCTTATTTTAACACTAGGGAACTCTTACCATAGGTAAAAGTCCTATATATAATAATAAAAGTGTAATATACTAATTAGACCAGACATCCTTCCAGATAAATCTGGGCTGTGAGGGCTGGCCTGCCAAAGCAGGCAGGGCTGTGAGGCTGAGCCCCATGCACAAATTTCATGCATTGGTCCTCTAGTATGCTACAGTACCAGAATACTAGAGTTCACAAATTTGGTTTGGCTTGCTTTTTCCACATTCATTGTTTCATTTCTGTGGAACTGCTTATCCTTCAGGGCACATAACCCAGAAGATTAAACTTGACTCATTTCACAGAGAACAGGAACCCTTTCTGTATTTAAGTATTCCAGTTTTCAATCTCCTGAGGCTGGTCCCCTTTCTTCATTAAAGGCAAGATGACTAGAAGAATCCTGTCCCTACCCCAGGCTTTATGCATTCTTTCCCAGCCTATCTCACCCTCTCCTATCTGCCATGTGAATCCTCTTTTCCAAGTTAACAGCCCAGGTCTGCTAATCTCCCCTGTGCTAGTATGCAGCCTATTTCTTTCTAGTTGTTGATAGTTCCCATTGTTTTGTTTGTTTGTTTGTTTGTTTTCCTCAGAGTGCATCTTGTTACAGATTGCAGTCTTTACCTATCTCTGTCATCAATATCTGCCTCTCATTCTGTTAAGAGGAAGTAACCCTGTCCCCTCTAACCATGCTGTCACTGACTTTAATCAGAGAAAGAGACTGAGCAAAGACACAATTACTGACAAGCCAATGTCCTGAGCAGTCCTCATTTCTCACTGTGGCTATGCCTCTAACCTACAAAGGAAGCATTCTGTAATTACTATCATCAAAAGCCCATTACTCTAAAATAGAGGAGACATATTTTGAATGATGTTATTAAGATGTTTTTGTGGCTGAGGTTGCTAAATATTGAGTACTTTACCCCCATCCAGTCATGCAGAGAGCATTGAGATATTTAAAATGCAAGGCAATCAAGCAACGAACCTAATATTTACTCTCTGAATCACTTAGGTATATTTTACCCACTCTTCTGGTCTGAATTTTCATAAACAGAATATATATCATTAAATCCTCCAGTGTGAGGGAAGGTCACAGCAACACCTTTCAGTGACTTCCATAATGATAGCATTAAAATCTGAAAAAGCATTCATTTTCTGAGATATGCTTTTTCCTTGTGAAATGAGAACAGACCAAGAGCTCATCCTGAATAAAATCAGACCAATCATTTTTCTCTGCTCTTAAATCAAGCATATCTTGTCACAGCCTCTGCTTGACAGCCTCATTTTGCATAATACTATTTTCTTTCCATCTTGCACACCTCCACTACCTACTATATTCACTGTGTTCATATATTCATTATGCAGGATAAGTAGCTAACTTATATCTTAAAAAACCATGAATGTGTTCACTTCTTTAACAACTGTAGGTGTATACAATAGTAAGTCACCCCAGAGATAAAGCTGCACTGAGCTATCACTTATAGGGCACAGTGGAGGTGAAGTACTGGGAGCCAGCAGGAGCCCCTGGGTAGCTGACTGCTACAGCGAGGCTGAGTTGGAGTTTCAGCTCTGCCATTTTGCAGTGGTGAGACATTGGCAAACCATTTAATCCATCAGAGCCTTAGATGCCTTGTCTACAAATTTAGGGCTTTTGAATATAAAGTATAATATCTGATAATGTATAAGAAACTGTCTTAAATTGTCAGTATTAGTACAGATATAATCCTATATATTAAGCTTATTTCAAATTAACGCACACTTATTTAAAATAAATACACGTATTGAGTATAATGACTATAATTATTTTTGTATTATTTAAATATAAACATAAGTTGATGGATGCAAGTTATTATTGATGTTGGCATTAAGAAACATGTCCAAAATTTTATTCTTTTATATTTCTGCTACAGTTTTCTAAGCAAGGCAGGGCATATATTTAGCTTTGTTATTTTCTAAAAATATAATTAAAAATACCTACATGACAGGCATAAAATAAGCAGGAAATGAAACATATATGAACAGGAACAAGTGTCTAGCACATAGTAGTGATATTTTGAAAGGATCTATTTCTTAATTTTTCCTAAACTGTTTTGGCTTTAGTGCATTTATTACTATGGAAATAATAGTATTTAAAATGTGCTATATTTAAAAAACATAAAGATTAAAGGCAAAAAGTGGCAATTTAATTTTTATCTCTGAGTAGAACCACTACAGAATATCAACAGAAACACCACCAAAATCCACATAAAGCCCTGATTCTTACATGTCACCTGGGTGTTAACAATGCCTTTGCCCTTTGAATGACATGGATGACATTTACTATAGATCAGTTCTCAATGAAGTTTATCCTTTCTATTTCTTAAATTATGCACTAAGGATAAACATTATTACTTTGCAATTTTAAAGGAATGGTGTAACAATTAAATATATTTGATTGGGTCAAAATTTGAAATAATGGAAAGACATTTCAATTAGAACTTGGGAAATGTAGGTTTGCCTTTTGAGTCACATCAGGACATCATAAGCATGTCATAAAAATTGTTCCTATTACAAAATTCTCAAGAAATATGGTTATACAAAGCATTAATTCCTTATAATATTATTAAATGTTATACAAGGAAAATGGCTATGGAAAATTATTTTTAAAAGACAACATAGTTAGTAAAATCTCAAACATCTCATGTAGCAGAATTTTCACCAATACATCTCCTAGGCGAAAATAAACAAATATCAAAAATAAGTAAATAAATGGGACTACATGAATCTATAATGTTTCTGAAGAGAAAAATAAACCATCCTTAAAATACAAAGGGAACTCACTGTATGAGAGAACATATTCACGAATGATACATCTGATAAGAGATTAATTTCTAAAATATATAAAGAACTCATACAACTAAACAAAATGAAAGCAAAAAAATACAATTAAAAATGGGCAAAGAACCTGAACAGACATTTTCAAAAGAGGACATACTAGTGCCCAATATACATATGAAGAAATGCTCAAATTCATGGATCAACAGAAACATGCAAATTAAAATTACATTTAGGCATTATCTTACACCTGCCAGAATGGCTGTCATTAATAAATCAACAAATGACAAGTGCTGGAAAGAAAGTGGAGAAAAGGGAATTCGAGTACACTGCTGGTGGGACTGGAGACTGGTACAGCCACTGAGCAAAACAGTATCAGGAGAATCCAAGATGGTGGTACAGGTAAAGACCTGCACTGCTGCCTCGCACAACAATTTCAAAACTACAACTAAAACACAGAACGGACATTATCCACAACCACAGGAGAGCTGGTTAGTGGAAATTCTACAACTAGAAGGAAAGAGAGGGGCTCACAGAGACCCAGAGGAGCTTCAAAAAGCTGATGTATGGAAACGCGCACATGGAGAGAGCGAGTGACTGAGTACCTGGCTGGCTTTCTCTGGCAGGAGGGAGATGGAGACTCCCAACGGCATTGAATGCCTTTTCCTATGACACTAAACCCCAGGTCCAGCAGAAACTCATACAAAGGGAGTCTGGACTGTGAAAAGGGAGAAGTGCACGGAAATTTAGGGGATTCGCAAAAGGGCAGAAGTCTGGTGGCGCACAGCACTACGCACAGAAGACCAGCTGCTGATTGTGCTGCTGGCTTTCACAACTGGGTGGGAGACAGAGCCTCCCAACTTCACCACTTCTAACTCCACTAAACTGCAGTTTCGGATGAAACCCTGGGAACTCAGACTCATATGGTCCCAGAGCTCAGGGAAGCCCAAAAGGGAGCAGTCTAGAGTCACTGCGAGAGCACGTGCATGCATAGGGACTGCTCCAGCGATTACCTAGTCACGTGAGACTCAGGGGCCATGGAGAGCAGGGCCTACTGGAAGGCAAGGCGGTCCATTCAGCCCTGAGACTCCACCCATTACAAGCCCAACAGAGAGGCTTTTGTAGTTTTGCAAGTCTTGTATCATAAGGCTGAATCCAACACAGAAGTTCTCCCAGCATAGTGATAATGCAAAGAGAAAGGAAGAGATCACAAACAAAATAAATGGAGGAAAACAAATGACTGGATATAGAGTTCAAAACCATGGTTATAAGGTTTTTCAAGAATATCCTAGAAAAGATGGATAAATTTAGCAAGACCCAAGAGGAGATGAAAAAGGACCAACTAGAGATGGAAAAGGACCAACTATAAGTTAAACATACACTGACTGAAATAAAAAATATTACACAGAGACCTAACAGCAGACTAGAGGAAGGCAAGAATCAAGTCAAAACTTTGAAATATAAAGAATCAGAAAACACTCAACTGGAAAATCAAGAAGAAAAAAGATTCCAAAAATGTGAAGATAATGTAAGGAACCTCTGGGACAACTTCAAGCGTACTAACATCAGAATTGTGGGGATGCCAGAAGAAGAGAGAGAACAAGATACTGAAAACCTATTGGAAGAAATAATGACTGACAACTTTCCACATCTGGTGAAGGAAATAGACTTATAAGTTCAGGAAGTCACAGAACCCCATATAAAAGCAACCCAAAGAGGACTACACCAAGACACATCATAATTAAAATACCAAGAGCAAAAGACAAAGAGAGAATATTAAAAGCAGCAAGAGAAAGGCAATTAATTACCTACAAGGGAGCATCCATATGATTGTCAGCTGATTTCTCAACAGAAACTATGCAGGCCAGATGGGAGTGGCAATAAATATTCAATGTGATGAATAGCAAGAACCTACAGCCAAGAATATTCTATCCAGCAAAGCTATCATTCAGAATTGAAGGCCAGATAAACAGCTTCACAGATAAGAAAAAACTAAAGGAGTTCATCAACTCCAAACCAGTATTATATGAAATGCTGAAGGGTGCTCTTTTAGAAGAGGAAGAAGAAAAAGGTAAAAGCCAAAAAATTATGAACAACAAATACATATCTATCAACAAGTGAATCTAAAAATTAAGTGAATTAAAAATTTGATCAACAGAATAAACTGGTGAATATAATAGAATCAGGAGCACAGAAAGGGAGTGGACTGATAATTCTCATGGGGAAAGGGGTAAGGGTTGTACAGGGAGAGACTGGACAAAATTCATACATCTATGCATGAGGTCAAGGGGAGGGAGATTAGGATAGAAGAAGGGGGGAAGGGAGATATGGAAAGGAAAAAAGAGAAACAAATGTAATAATATGAATAATAAAGATTTAATAAAAAAATAAATAAACAGTATCAGGTTTCCTCAAAATAATAAAAATGGAACTCCCATTACTAGGAGTGCAATCACTCCCAGTGATTGCACTCCTAGTAATATATACTAAGAAATCAGAAACACCCATCAGAAAGAATATATGCAACACAATGTTCATAGCAATATTATTTATATCTAGAGGCCTGGTGCACAAAAATTCATACACTTGGGGGGGGGGGGTCCCTCAGCCCAGCCTGAACATCTATTCAAATCAACTTACTATTATTGTCCCTGTTGCTCTAGCATAGCCTTCCAACTCCATCTATCCGATATCCATCTCTAATAGGCCTTTCCTCACAGCTTGCACTTCCTAGTTCTTCCTCTTCCATATGTATCCATTTCCTTCTGTTATGTCATCCATGTGCTCAAATAGCTCATCTTCAGAGATACTTCACTCTCCAGGTCTCCACACAATATGAGATAGCAACCACAATTACTCTTTATCACTATCCTGCCTTAATTTTGTTCTTCCTCCTTTCCTTCCTTCCTCTATCTCTCCTTTATTTTTTTTTCTATTTAAAAAAAAA
>PVJN01017233.1:0-40945 GCA_004026805.1 Lasiurus borealis | reverse complement strand
ACAGGGGGGGGGCAATAAGGGGTGACCAGGCCAGTGGGGGGTAGTTGGAGGTAACCAGGCCAGTAGGGGAGGTAATTGGGGGTGACCAGGCTAGTGGGGGAATAGTTAGAGGTCACCAGGCTGGGGGGGGGGCAATTGGGGGCAACCAGGCCAGTGGGAGGGATAGTTGGGGGTGACTACACTGGCACAGGGGGGGGGGAGTTGTGGGTGACCAAGCCAGCGGGGGGCAGTTAAGGGTACTCATGCAGGCAGGCTGGTAGGTAGTTAAGAGCCAGTTGTCCCAGATTGTGAAAGGGATATCCAACTGCTAGTTTAGGCCTTGATCCTACAGGACCTGATCCTAACCCGGCAGTCAGACATACCCTGAGGGGTTCCAGATTGGAGAGGGTACAGTGTGTTATACATCTAGTACAGTGTCAATCATCTGGCATTGTTCCCAGTCCACAGAGCAATAGTATAGTGACAACATTGCTCAATACAGTGGCTCTAGTGAAATTAATTATATATTAGTATTTTGTTACTCATCTGCCAGGTTTTTGCAGCACATCTGCTTCACCTTATACAAGCAGTTAAATTAATTCATTAAAACAATTTTCATAGTACATCGAGTGGCATTGCAGTGGTTAAGAGCATCAGAGTTAGACTAATTTGACTTTGAATCCTTGGTCTGCCCCTTATTGGCTGTGTAACCTTGGACAAGTAACTAAACCCTTCTGAGCCCCTGTTTCTTTATCTATAAAATGAAAGAAAAAAAAAAGAAGAAGAATACCTAGCTCACAGGTCTTTTGGAGTGAGATTATATAAAATACTTAGCACAAGGCTTAGCACCTTGTCAGCACCCAATAAACAATTATATTGACCACATTTATTGATGATACAACATTGCAACTGTTTGCTTGACTTTTTTCCAAAATAAACTATGAGATCAAGGATTTTGTCTTACTCGTTTCTCCAAACCGAACACCTGGTAGAGGGTGTGATATCAAAATATTGAATGGATGGACAAATGGATGATTGAACTGCAGCATAGAAATGACATTTGCCTCCTTTGTAACTCCCTAGCTCAGATGTGTACAGAGAATGGAGGCTGATAATGTTGCCAGGTAACTATCTACTCTAGGCTGAGTAACTACAAGTCCCTAGCCAGCATGAAGAGATAAGGCTACACTGAAGCATTACGTGATTTTAACTCTGAGGAACTAGCTAGCCCAACTAACACAGCATTTGCAGCATTTCCAATAAGCTGGGATTTGGAGAAGTGCATGCATGGTTCAGAAAAGGGAGTACAAACCAAAATCTTATGACACTGCCACCAATGACTGTGCCAAGAGTCAAGAGCGCATTGGGAAAATGGTGCTAGAAAAAGAAATGGTAAAAGCAAAACAGAACAGGGTATTTATTATGAAAAGGAATTTGAAGGAATACACCTTGGCCTTTTCCACAATATTTTATAAAGTGATTTCAAATCTCCTTCAGAAGATTAAATTCCTAACATAAGTGGTAGTACTAAGTACTTGCTGATAGTACTCCTCAAGCTAGGTCAGTGGCCTGGAGAAGGAAGAGAATTTCTCTGGTGTTCTGTTCCTAAGGTGTTTTAAATAGTTGGACTTGTTTGATTTTTTAGGTTATTCAATGTTATAAAAGACCCATGATTTTAAATGGTTATTTTCTTAGTTGGCATTGGAAATTCACATCTCCTTTGCTGCCTAATGGTTGAAAATAAAGAATTAATCAATGTGTTAGGAACCTTTGAAATGTCATGTACAACTTTCCTTCTAGCAAGCTCTGCCAGGCAGGGTAGTCTGTGGAACTCTTGGCATATTGAACACAAGGAAGAAAGGAAGTTTATCTCCTCTGGCTTTGGTCATATGTCATGAATACATTTGCTTTTAAATGAATTTCATAAAATATTAATGTAATCATACCAAACAGCAGAGTGGTGAGTACATTAGTCAGGAGTTATATTTATCCTGTGTGTTTGTTTTTTGTTTGTCCCCATTTATTAGTAGACAGTACATGGAGATAGGCATTTCTTTCTCAGTCGAAGTGGCAGGACTTATTTAATGAACTGATGTTTCTGTAATCTGTGGTAAAGTAGAGCTGTGAGTGACAGAGCTATATGAATAACATTGAAGAGGCAGGCAGAACGATAAAAGAAAGACAAATATTTCAGTAGGAGGGAAGAATAGATGGGATTGTTTAGTTGGCAAACAATCTAATCTAATCTTTTCCTACTGAAAATTAACAGTTTGTAAATGGGTAAAGTAATGTTAACAGTTTTTCCAAAATCTTATACACAATGAATGAAATTTTCAGTGTTCATATTCCACAGCATAGGAACAGAGTATCAGGGACCTTAAGTTCTCAAAAATGAAAAGGAAAACCTGAACTCACATCTCCATCAGACTAGAGCCTGAAATATGGAAGGCTGTCACAAATGTTTGAGGACTGTGGTAATGAATGCATGAATAAGTGAGTTTATTAGGTTATATGTGCATGCTTTGAATGACAAGAAGGAAAGTTACTATCAGGACTAACACCTATCATGCCAGAAGTTTTCTTCTCTGTTCTGTCCTTTTATTATTTGAGATAAACCTCATTATTTATCCCCTCTTTTACAAAATAAAAAAAAAAGAAATGGAGGCACACAGACATTAGGAAACCTGCCTCAAGGGCACATAACTAGTATGTGGAGAAGGGTAGGGATATGAGAGTCACAGGGAAGAAGGGAAGGAGTATGCGTGTGGACACATGTATGTAGGGTAAGGTGACATATGCGGGCTAAAAGTACATTTGTTTTCAGAAAAATAAGATTAACTCTTAGAAGAAAATTTTTTCATACCATACATGTCTAAGGTCTTGACCTCTCAGCATGACAGACATATGAGAGGATGAAGAATGCCTAAACTCTCTTGGCTGGCTTGCAATGGGGGATGCCCATGTGTCACCCCCTACTGCCTATCTGCCTAATCATAAGACTCCCTCACATTGGGACCGTTGTATCTGAAGTTCTGCCTTTGTAAGAACCACGGATTCTTCCCACTGCTTAGATCTACTTCCCTCAAAATCTTAGAGACGCACCCTTAAGGTCATGCTTACAGGCATTGCCCCTCAGACCTGTGTATGTTGAGCAGAGTCAAGTTTTCAGGCCTAGGACCTGTTACTGCTAATGTAACTATCCTTACACTGTTCAATAGTTTGTTTTCAGTCCACTGTGCATTCTTTAGCAGAGAGCAGGGTTGAGAGGTGGGACAATAAAGAAGTAAAATGCATGTCCTTCTCTTGAATAACTTGCATTTGGATATAGAGACAAAGTGTAAACAGTGAAGTACCACCTTTAAACCCAGGCAAGCGGGGCCCCTGCCCTGGGCCCACACCCAGGGGGACCTCATTCTTTGGAATGCTTGTCTTGATATTTTCTAAGTCCCCTTCCAGTACTGAGCATTGACCAGAAAAGTAGTGCCATCAGGGTAAGTGCCCCAAATCCATCCAGATCAGGTCCCATGTGGGGTTTTTATAGCAAGAAGCACCTTTCTTGAAATTTTCTAAGTTCTCCTTCAGTGTCTACAACTGACCAGGACTTGCAGTGTCATCTAAGCAAGGAGCCCCAATCTCAAAATGAACCTACATGGGTACCAATTCCCATATCTCCTCTTGGAGCAACTCTCCAACCCTCTATCCAACATGTGTAGTCATCTAGATGCCCCCACAGAACCTTAGAATTCATGCCTGTGGGGTTTTCCCAGAGTCTTGGTTCCAGGAGAGAAGCCTGGAAAGTAAATCAGCAAAGCTGCCTGGTATGGTATTTCTTTAATAGTATCGCATGAGATTGTGCCAACAGAATAGTGTTGATGCTGATTTGGAGTAAATCAAATTGTGTATATAGACAAGCCCCACAAAAATAATTGATTGGGGACCCCCATACATTCTAGAAGCATCCTTGAATGAAACAAAGGATGGTATAAAATAAAATTCAGTGGCAACATGTGTAGAAAAAATAGTTTTAGACATAGAGTTAAAAAATGAACCAGTATTATCTGGAAAGGGATCTTTAAGGAGGTTGGGTCTTAAGCCAGGCCTGTGGGCATGAGTAGAATTTAAGGAGGCTCAAATGATTCCACACAGGGAGATCAACATAAAGAAAACCATGAAATAGTTCTTTATTGAGCATTTTGAGCTATGCATTATGTTAAGCACATTACATTCATCGTTATATCTAGTCCTCACAACTCCCTATAAGATAGATAGAATTAACCCTGTTTTGCAAAGGAGGAAGTGGAGGTTCAAACGATTCATTCTGCTAAACATATGGTAGAACTAGGACCCAGGTCTGCCTGATCCCCAAAACTGCATGCTCCTAACACCATGCTATATTGCAGAAAGCCAGAGAGTGTTACAAGGGACAGTAAGAAGCCTTGTGTGAATGGAACAGAGGGTGTGTGTTGGAAACCAGTGGAAGACAAGACCAATAGACAAGGCACAGTCATATTATTAAAGGCCTTGGACGTCAAAATGAGATCTAGAGATAAATAGGCACTGGTCAAATATAACCAAAAAGCCCCATCCCAAAAGGAAAATACACAAGTATACTTTAATACAGTATTTAAGACCTGGTGTTAATACCCTATTTTCTTAAATATTCTGCCTCTATGTTACAGAGATCTTTGGTGTGAAGCTTATAAATTAATACTCTGCCTTCACTTGACTTTTCCTGATATTTATTGTTTTCTCCTTTTCTTTTAGACTTTGATCCTGCTCTTGGAATAATGACTGGAATTCCACCAATAACTCCAATGATGCCTGGCTTGGGAATAGTACCTCCTCCAATTCCACCAGATATGCCAGTAGTAAAAGAGATAATACACTGTAAAAGCTGCACACTTTTCCCTCCAAATCCAAGTAATATTCTCCTTTTTCTCCATATAAATCATCGTGTTTTCTTGTCTAGGAACAACTTTTTCAAAAGAATATTCAAGCAATTCATGATGTATGTACAGAAGCTTCACCTAGAAAATTGAAGACAGGAAATTTTTCTCTTACTGAGGAAGGCTGAATTTTATGCACAGAGCAGTAGATTTCTTTATATTGGTGGCAGTACAAATGATAAAGCGTATTTTTAATGTAGTCTAATAAAGAATTCTAGTGTATTGGAACAGAAATAGGCACCTGATACAAATTGCTCAACACTGTCATTTGCAGTCTCTCCTTTTCATAACTGGCTTATATTCTGATGATGGCATAAATAGAGTGTGTTCTACGCCTACCTGAGGCACATGAGAATGTAAATTTGGTGCTAAAGATCCTCCAATGCTATGAGCTATTCACACATCACTCAAACTACTGCTATTAAACTGATAGACTGCAGTAGGCAGTGAGGTCAGGTTCAATTTACTGTGAGGGCAAAGAGGAATATTGAGACTGAGTTAAACTACTTGCAGCTATTCAGTCAATGCAGTTCATGTGGAAATGATCTAGATGGCTATCTTGCCAGTAATTAATAGGTTTCTCCTTAGACTCTTAAACACATCTTCAAATATATGGTGGCCATTTTTCAGTTTACTAGTAAATGTAGCTGCAATAATAATTGACTCAATCATTTTTTTCAGATCTATTTAGGGTTTTTATTTACTTTAAATGAACAAAAGCTTTATCTTCACATAACCCAATCCTCCTTAAAGCTTCTCCCACAGTTCTAGTGATACTGGTTGCCTACTTAAGAGAACCACCACTATAGTGCTATTAAAACTGTTTTTCAAGGGCCCTGGCTGGTGTGGCTCAGTTGGTTGAGCATTGTCCCATGCACTGAAAGACTGCCAGTTAGATTCCCGGTCGGGTCACTTGCCCAAGTTGCAGGCTCTCACATTGATGTTTCTACCCCCACACCCCGCCTTCCTCTCTCTCTAAAAATCGATAAAAATCTTTTTTAAAAAAACTGTTAAGGGACATAATCAAGAATCTAAGGCAGGCCATAGATCAAATGAACTTGTCTAACACAGTAAACATGAATCTTTCACATGTGACTTCAGATAACTATTTTATTTCCTACTTTACATAGGAACCAGTTAATCATGGAATAAGGCCCTGCTTGAACTGAGAGGATTTTAGAGTCGGTCAAGAGTTGGTTGAACAAATCATCTTGACCTTTCTTGCTAGTGAAAAATGTTCTTATACCTTCTTCCAATCTTTGAACTTATCAACAGGGTATTCCTTCCAGACCAATAAGAAACTTAGGAGTCCAGTATCTCAGAGGACTGAATGAGGAGAATAATTAGCATGTCACAGGAGAATTAGGGAATAGAGAATAAGATGATCCTAATGCACCTTACCTGTCAGTTCATTTGGCCATTTCTAGATTTGTGTTTAGTGCCTCGGTGAATGAGTGGTGTTGCTGTACCCTTACTGTTAAGAGTCACTGTCCCAACAAATGGGCAATGGACTGTTTTCACTTTCTTCTCCTTATTGCTTTTAGAGTAGAGAAAGCTGTGCATCCCGGATACTACCTTTTTTTACTTCAGAAGTCATGAATTTAGGCATTACAGTGTTAAAACCTCCTGCTTATATAAAGTACAGCCCTACTGGTTTAATCATTCATTTATCACATTACCAGCCTGCACTAGGCTTCCATAGTCTTAAGTCCAATCTAACAGAATGGCTCATACTCTGTAATGTCTATATTGGGTGCAAGGGATTACTTTGCAGTATGTTTAGTTCCTGAATTTCAAAATTAGTGCTGATACCTCGTGTATAACACATAAACCTCCTTGCTGAGTCTTTAAATGAATGTAGAAATATATGACTTAAAAAGGCTCTAACTTTTGGTAGTCTCTATAAAAGGAAACAGACAACTCTCAAACACATTTATATTGTCCCACCTACAGACTTGCCTTCTCAATTATGAGTTGGAAGGACCACAGAGCAGGAGGGAAGCATTTTACCTTCAGGACTCAATCCCTTAGTTCTTCAGGTTTATTTTAAGGATGCTGACAGAGCATTTAGTACTGGTAAAGTAGTGGCTTCTGGGAAGGAACTTGGCTTTGGAATTGGATTTAAAAAATAACATTCTGCCCTAGCTGGTTTGGCTCAGTGGATAGAGCATCAGCCTTCAGACTAAAGGGTCTCAGGTTCAATTCTGGTCAAGGGCACTTGCCCGGGTTGCAGGCTCCATCCCCAGTGGGGTATGTGCAGGAGGCAGCCAATCAATGATTCTCTCTCATAATTGATGTTTCTATCTCTCTCTCTCCCTTTCTCTCTGAAATCAATACAAATATATTTTTCAAAAATAACATTCCTGACACAGCTTAACGTAGACTGGTGTTCTATTTCATTTTTAGAACTTGAATTTTGTTTAAAATGGCACTCAGTTTAATTGAGTGGGGAGAATACAAATGCAGAAGCCTAAAATCATAGCAAAAGTGCCATTTTTGTTAACAGCCCTCTCAGCAATAAGGTCATGTGACATAGTGGTTATTTATGTCTTGTTGCTTCATTAGAAAATACCTTTAGCATCAATTCCTTCCCCTCTCCCAACTAACACTTCATCCAGGTACTTGTCACATATATAGAATTCTAAAAGTACTGGGGTCCCCAGTAACTACAAATTCAGAGTCCCACTTGACTCCAAAAGCCTTTCACTTATCTGCTTCACGTGACTGTCTTTAACCCATCATTTCTACTTGCCACTTACCATTCTTTAGCTAAGTTCAACTGCTTCCTGATCTCAATCCTCTCCAGCCAGAATCCAAGTCTACCCTCTCCTGAAACACTTCTATGTGGAAGGTATTGAAAATAAAACAATCATTCACCACTTTAATGTATTTACATTTAAATATTGGATGCTAAATCCAATTGATAAGTTTTAGTCCTTAAATTCCTTTATCTCTGCTCTATTTAGTACTAGTGACTCCTTCATCTTTCTTGAAAAATTAGGTCATTTGGAGGTGTAAGAATGAATGAGACAACCAGAGAAATTATATAGATCAAGAAGGAAGACAACCAGAGCACCCTGAGGAATCCCAACATTTCAAAATTTAAAGGAGCAAGAATAGTTTGCTTATGTACATCCCTTAGCAACTAAGTCCTCAAAAGACTTTTATCTTTCCAATTTATCTCTTCTTGCTTAAGTCTTCTTCATTTATGCTTTTGCTCCACCTCTTGTTTAAAGGCACTGGTGACCTAACAATACTAAAGCCAGAGATTAATTCTCAATTGTCTTCCTAATTGACATTAATAGCCATATGTGATACAGTTGATTACTCCTTACTCATTGATATACTTTCTTCACTTGGCTTCTAGGAAAACTATTGATTTTCCTCTCACCACACTGATTTGTTCTTCGCAGTCTCTTTTGCCTATACCCTTCTCTTCTCCCTGTCTTTTTTTTTTTATCAATGTGTTACATGTATACATATCTTCCCATGCCCCCCCCCCTTCTCCCTGTCTTTTATCATTGGAGAGAGCCCCATGGCTCAGTCCTTGGACCTTTTCTCTAGCTATACTCATACCTTTAATCATGTCATCCAATATCATGGCTGCAAAACCATATATATGCCAGTGACCCTAAATTATATGTTTAGCTCAAACCTTGTCTCTGAACCCCAAATTTATATTTAACTGACTACCTGTTATCTCCACGTAGATGTCCGATAGACATCTCAACTTAATATGTTCAAAATGAAACTCCTAATCTTCTTTCTCAAACCATTTCCACTAGTATCCTTCTCCATATTAAATACTGGCAGCTCCATCCTTTCAGTGGCTCAGGTTAAAACTTAAAGGTCAACCTTACCTACTTTATTTCCCTCACATACTATATTTAATCTGTTAGAAAACTACATCAGATCTACCTTCAAATTTATATAGATAAATCTAGAATTCTACTATTCTCAAGATAACCACTACTATGACCCAGGTTATATATACAACTGTACATTTTTCTGAACTTTTGCAATAGTCTCCTAATTGTTTTTCTCTTTCACTTTTGCCCCTCACAGTCTATTCTCAAGAGATTAAACAGAGTAGTCCTTTTAAAAGCCTGAGTCAGATCATGTCCCTCCTCTACTCAGAATCTTTTAATAGCTCCCTGTTTTACTCATAATAAAAGCTAATGCCAATTTAATGTATTAGAAGAGCTTTTATGATCTTTCCTCCCTCCCATAGTATCTGTTTGACTTTGTCTCTTACTACAATCCTGCCCGCCACTCACAGTTACATTTATATTGACCCCCATTGCTATTCCATAAATATGCCAGGCAATCTTCTATTACAGGGCCTTTGAACTGGCTCTTACCTCTTCCTGAACTACTCTTCCCCTAAATAGCTGCATTGCTAACTCACTTTCTTCAAGTATTTTTTTCAAATATCTCTTTGCCGTTTGAAAATGCAAATACAACCCTCCCTACCACACTCCCAATCCTACTTACCCAATTTTTTTACATAACACTTATCTTTTAACAAACTATGTAATTTATAGATTGTAAAACGTGCATAAAAACGGTATTATATATTAGTAGACAATCTACCAGGTTAAAATTCAAGAGAATTGTGTCCTACTCCCAGCTCTGTCACCAAATCTTGGGCTTGTCATATAACCTCCCTGAGTCTAAGTTTCCTTGTCTGTGAAGTGATTAAACTAGATACTTCCAAGGTTTCATCCAGATCTAAAAATATGATTCTTGACTTTAAAAATGTAGCCACCACAATAATTATTCACCTAGGCAAAAATCCCTAAAAATGTACTAGGAAAAGCAAGGGGAAATTGGTAGGTAGCACATAGAGCTTTTTATCTTCATTGGAGCAGGCAGTATGGTATACACCCTGAAGTGACACAGTCTTGCTTTCATATCTCATATATCCACCACCAAATTACCATGAGATCTTGGGTAAGTAACTTAAGCCCTCTGATATGGACTAGGCAAAATCAGTTCTGGTCTGAAAATGCATTGGGTCAAACTGGAACTGACTCTGCACCAGTCTTCTAAAGATAAATGGTGAGTGAATATCCCATTGTCCTAGAAACAAAATCCCCTGATTTCCAGAAGTCAGAGATATAGCAAAAGAAAGCTTTCTGAAACACAGTTACTTTCCCTCCCCCACCCCTGCCCCTGCCAAGGGTGGCTATTAGAGATTTACTGCATTCTCAATTAGTAGTTTTCATTTGGTGGAATAAGGAGGCATCATCTTCTCTCCAGAAAATTCAATTTTACCAGGAGTTTTTACTCCAGCTGATAGATTTTCTGTATGGATAAGGTTACATTTTGAGTCTGCTGTGAAATAACAGTACATGTGGAATAAATAGTGGAATATCACTTTCTATCTGTGTCCCAGCATGTGGGAAAGCACCCAGGAACCAGAAAAAAGCAATTACTTTCATTCTACCTCATTCATTTTGTTTTCTAGAAATGGGTTTTATAAAAAAAAAATGAGAAAGTGGATAAATTGAGCATTAGTAAAGATTTGCTAGCCTTCTGATTATTTCCAATCAGTTGGGATTACATTAAAATATATCTGACACCTGCTGATTTGATTGTCTAGGGGGCCTTCAATTTGGGGCTATCTAATAAAATCTATTCAGAGGTTTGCAGTATGAAAATTCTGGCAAACCAGTTGAATGATCTACGATGCTCCTCTGAAAAGCAAGATGCAAGTAGTTTATAGGTCCTCTATGCCACTTCTTGCCTCAAATACCAGCAGTGATTCTGATCTTAGTACTAATTGCCTCACAGCGCCCCAAAGTGGGTGCTTAGTGGTAATTAGAAGTTCCTCCTTTTCCATTACCAGAAATTATAGTTATTTATACTCCTAGCTATCTGGAATCTTTTTACATGGAAGTTTTCTTTTCCTTCCCGAGTGGTGATTGGGGTCTTACAAGAGTTTGTCACATTACCTGATTAATAGCTTTGCTTTTCTATGGAGTTATCATTGCTATGCCCAGATCACTGTATTTCCACGGAATTAGAAAATCAGGGCCAGACAACGAAGTGCTTTGAGCTGTTAATTGAAGAATAAGCACTATCCATTAAGGAAGATAGTATAGCCAGTTGCCTTGCTTGGTGGCATACAACCTAAATCTCAGCAAATGCTATCACAGAGGCTTTCTACATTTACACAATAAAAATAAATTAATCCCCAGAATTCTTGACACTACTCTTAGTAGCCTTTATGCCCATTCACTTAGCAGATAGTCACCGCAGAATAATCATAGCATCTAAATAGATGATGACTTCATCAGAATTTTTATTTTGAAATATTTTTTATTGATTTCAGAGAGGGAGAAGAAGAGAGATAGAAACATCAATGATAAGGGAGAATCATTGATCGACTGCCTCCAGCACGCCCCACACTGGGGTTCAAGCCTAACTTGAGCATGTGCCCTAACCAGAAATTGAATTGTGACCTACTGGTTCATAGGTCAGTGCTCAATCACTGAGCCAACACAGGCCAGGCCATCACAGAATTTTTAAGTCCCACCAGTGTAATCAAGGAAAAGAGCTTTTGTATTTGCAGTGTTACATGTAACTGCAGCAGTAAACAGACATTCCTTTGTCTTTCAACGAATCTAAAGGCAGACCTAACTAAGCAAACTCATCCTGTATAATAAAGAGCTAATATGCTATTTAGACTGGATGGTGGAACAATCTTCTGAAATGACCAGTGGGCGGGGGGCAGGGCCTCAAGCGCCGAGCCCTTTGCACAAATTTCATGCTTCAGGCCTCTAGTATAATATAAAAAGGTGATTATTTGTTTCACAACAAGATTCTTTACCATCAAATTCCTTTACACACTGAATTTCAGAAGGATACTGAAACAGAATTTTATTCTAAAGTCTTTTATTTGAAAACATAGCTCTAACTATATGTAT
Organism: Lasiurus borealis; assembly: GCA_004026805.1. Taxonomy (NCBI): domain Eukaryota; kingdom Metazoa; phylum Chordata; class Mammalia; order Chiroptera; family Vespertilionidae; genus Lasiurus; species Lasiurus borealis. The sequence goes on along the minus strand of PVJN01017233.1, from coordinate 29,088 downwards.
GTTCTTGCAAATTCTTTATCTATATAGTCAGTGACTGGGTTATGTTCCATAGTCAAAACCATATGTATCGTCACAACTGTAGATTCCTCTATCAGTAAGAGTCATTCCTTCCCAAGCCCAGTCTTATCTAAAGATATGGATAAAGCAAGGAGCTGTGAATTTAGAAGTCCAGGTCTTAGCTACCACTCCACTCCAGACTTGTGGTAGGGCTTTGGGAAGCCCCAAATTGGTAATTAGGAAACCTGGGTTCTATTATAGTAATTAATAATAACACTGTAGTAACTACTATTTATTGGGAACCTATCAAGTACTAAGCATTGTACCACATGCAATATAGAAGTATATTAATTATCCTGCAATAAACCTTATAAAGTATCCTTATTTGAGATGAAAAATGAGGTCTCAGAGGTCTCCCATGGTCATACAGACAGTGGATAATTATGTTAAGACTTAAATCCAGGTTTGCCTACTCCAAGTTTATGCTCCTTATCTTTCTATTTAACTTGATTGCCTTGAGTGAGACACTCCGCCTCACTCAGCTAAGATTTTTGCTCTATAATAAGCGTTTCGCCCAAGTCAGTGTTGTTTAATCCTACTATTTATTAGACTTGTCTGAGGAGCTTTAAAAAATAATACACAGGCTGCACTACAGGCTAATTGCATCAGATTCATGGTTGGGGGGGGGGCGGTGTTAGCATTTTTGTGTTTTTTTGACTCCCAACTTGATTCTCATGTGCTGCCAGAATTGAGAATCACTGAAAGTGTAATACCTAGAATTCTTTCCAGTTCTTAAAAACTAAGAAGCATAAGTCTCAAGAGATTCTGGACCTCATCTTCCCCTTTTGATTAAAATTATAACCTCTCTAGTGTCCATGACTAAGACATTTTAGATTCCTGCTCACTAGGCTATCTTCTTTTTCCTTTTAAATTTATCATATGGATCAAAAAACCAATACAGTGAGTTCTTAAAATTACTGACGTTTTAAAAATTAACAGAAACTTTGTAAGTTTCATGAATCTCTCTACCCTTTTATTGACTAAACAGAGGGAAAGAAAACATCATCACAAGAGCCTGATTATTCTGAGCCACACTGATAAGACAGGTAGCAATAGCAAAATGACAAAGCTAGAGACGCCAATACTCAAGGAAGCTCCAAAATCACCTGCTTGCTAGCTTGGATAAGAGCCAGGTGGGGGCCTGGACTTAATCCACAAGTGAGATTCATTTATTTTTATATGTGAGCTGTAACCACTAGTGGTTGAGCTCTCCAAATCTTGAGCTGGAAGAATTATTGTTAAGAGCTAAGTGGAGAGAACAGATTACACAAAATAAATCCTTGCAGATCCAAAAACAACACTAGAAAAACCCTTGACTATCATGCTTTGTACTGGGGATTGTAAACTGTGGGATTTTGCTTGGAAAGTGCTTTGAAACATATAAATAGCAAAAGGAGCTGGCAGATACAATAGGCTTCATATATAAAATGAGTGACTAGGAAGCCCTCCCTTTTTTTTAAAGCAGAGAGAGCATCATCTCATTAAGCAGGTTTTAATGTCTGTCTATAGCAAATTTATGTCACTTTAATGATTTCCAAGGTGGGTTTACTTTTTCTTCTTTCATAGTTTCCTCTAAATGCTGCATGGTTGGCTTTCAACCTCAGCTCTTCCCATCAAGGAATTTGAGGAAGAGCTCAGCGGTATTTAAAAAAAAAAAAAAAAGCAACAACTTAAAAGGATCATTTGTACTCTGGCTGACATTGTCAATCAAATCATTCTGAGATCTATAAATATTTTTGTAAATTTTCACATCATTATCAAATTGATCCTAAAACAGTTCTTTCAGTAAGGATGAACAGAGAGAATATGGTAACTACAACCTGAATTATACAAACCCTTGTCTCAGGGACCCTGGTTCTGATAATTCCTGAAACAAAGAGTTTAAACTAAATGCGATTTCTCCCAAAGAACTGTCTTCTTAATAAAAATTACTGAAAGTCATTACTGAATAGCTGGTTGTCACAACAAAAGTAGAGAACATAATTAAAAAGCTCCGCATGGGACAAACGAGTCTGAGTCTATATCCTATAGCCATTATGGGCATGAAACCATTGAATAAAATGATTTCTAGGTTCATGCAACCAATTTTCTGTGGGGCCACTTGTTTCTGGCACTCTTCAGCAAAAGTCTGGTGGGGACTGTAAGGCTATGTCTGGGATATGATAAGTTTCAAAGAGATCTATCTCAAGGACAAATTTTTTTAAAATACATTTGATTGATTTTTTACAGAGAGGAAGGGAGAGGGTTAGAAAGTCAGAAACATTGATGAGAGAGAGAGAGACATCGATCAGCCGCCTCCTGCATGCCCCACACTAGAGACATGCCCACAACCAAGGTACATGCTCCCGACCGGAATCGAACCTGGGACCTTTCAGTCTGCAGGCCCATGCTCTATCCACTGAGCCAAACCGGTTCTGGCTCAAGGACACATTTTAATTTCAAATGTCTTTTCACTTACATTTAGATCTTCCACCTCCTGCAACCCGAGAACGACCACCAGGATGCAAAACAGTATTTGTGGGTGGCCTGCCTGAAAATGGGACAGAGCAGATCATCGTGGAAGTGTTTGAACAGTGTGGAGAGATCATTGCTATTCGGAAGAGCAAAAAGAATTTTTGTCACATTCGCTTTGCTGAAGAGTACATGGTGGACAAAGCCCTTTATCTTTCAGGTAGGTATTTAGTCACGAGGATTCTGCCTATCACGGCACAATGCAGAGATTTGTGATCAATGTATTTGCATCTGTGACAACTAAAGTTTGGGCCTAATAGTAACTCCTCTTGCCTTCGGAGAAATAAAATGCATGTTACCATTCAATTTCCTTCTTTAAAGTTTTTTTTTTTTTTTAGTACTTCTCAGTTTTCTCTGGGATAACTCTAAACTACTTACTTGTAGCATGTAAAGGCCTTCATTACTTGTTTTACCTCTCAGTGTTATCTCCCAACCTCCTCACACACATCCCAACAACACTAGAATGTGCCGTGGTGTTTTATGCCCTTTCCTCTGACTAGAATTACCTCTTCCACACACCCCACTTACCCACGATAGACACATCTTCACAGCCTGAAACCCCAGCTTTCCAACTTTCTGGAAAGCTTTCGCTAACTTCTCTCCCCATTCTGCCCCAAGCTGGTTTGGGCACCTCTTCCTCAACGATTCCACAGCACGCACTGCTTTCTCCAAACATGACACCTATAACACCATTCTAGAACTGTCTCTTCCTACACCTGTATTTCCAATCAGAGTGTGAACTCCTTGGGGGAAAGGACTGTGTTTTATTTAACTTTGAATCCACCACATCTAGCACATAGTCTGGAATAAAAATAGATGCTCAAAATTACCTATGGAAGTCAGTTAGTTATTGAATACTTGCTGAGTGCTGGGCAGAATACTAGGTTGCTGAAGTATACAGCAAAGAGAGTGAAGTATACAGCAAAGAGAGAGAGAGAGAGAGAGAGAGAGAGAGAGAGAGAGAGAGAGAGAGAGAGAGAGAGGGAGAGATGGAATCAAGAAAAGTAGCATTTTTTAGGGTACATTTTGCCATTGATTTTTAGAGAGAGTGGAAGGGAGGGGACAGTCAGAGAAAGAGAAACATCTATGTGAGAGAGACACATTCATTGGTTGCCTCCTGCACAAGCCCCAACCAAGGCCAGGGATGGAGTCTGCAACTGAAGTACATGCCCTTGACCAGAATTGAACTCAGAACCCTTCAGTCCGCAGGCCGATGCTCTATCCACTGAGCCAAACCGACCAGGGCAAGAAAAAAAAGTAGCATTTAGACCAAATCTTTGTCAAAGAGAAAACATTTGTATGTAAGCAATAGGCCAGGGAAAATGTAATCAGGGTTTGAAAAAGTAGGACTGGTAACATGGGAAAAAATAGGAGGAGACAGATGTGGAATACACTGATTAAGTTTCCTAGGTACTATCAAATCTAACTGCTGAAGATTGGACAGCACTTAGCAATGATAAAAGAGCATCCCACAATAGACTATTTTGATAAGAAACTTAAAGGTTTTGAAAAGTCCTGACCAGTTGTGCTCTTGGTGAATTCTTTCAGCATTTGTATCATAAAAGACAACATGCTGCTCAGAAGGCATCCATCTATACGTCACTGAAATCAGCTCTCTGGTAATATTATCAAAACTGCCAAAGGAAAGGGAATTGCATTTAAATAAAAGTTCACAAGTTCTAGGAATTGGATGGCTATTCTCCCACGTTGTAAAAAGCGGGGGTGGGGGGAGGGAGTAAGGAGGTTAAAAAAACAACAAAACAAACATCTCTTTGTAAAAGGTGCTAGAAATATAGAAATAATAATTTTGTTCTATTTGAGTTTGAACAGCTTTGGGAGTTGGCCCTGTGCACAGGACACCATCATAGCATCACAGTATTTTTTTTGTTTGTTTACACAAAGCTTTCCTATTGTCCTCTCATTTGATCTTCTCCATGATCCTAGCTGAATAGGTAATAATATGTGTATAATCATTAATACAGTGTAGCTCCATTTTTCTGATGGCTCAGCTCGCAAGATCAAATAAGATGAATGTGTGTGTAAACTGTAAAGGGCGCTAACGAAGTTTGTTTATGAAATGTATGTATTCTTCTTCTTTCTAAAAAGAATGTGTGGCATTTTTAGTGTTAATACATATTATTCTTTATAACAGCTTTATAATAGTTGGCACACATTGAACTTAGTTGCTTCACTATATTATTGACTGCATTGTTTCTGGTAAGAAATATGTTATCCTTATATTTTTGCTTTTCTGTATATAATGTGTCTTTTTGTCTATAGCAGCCTTAAGATGTTCTCTTTATAGCTGGTGTTGAGCAAAATGATGATGATTTACTTTGGTGTAATATCCTTCATGTTTCTTGTGCTTAGAAATTCATTGAAATTCTTAAGTCTTTGAGTTTTCATAAAATTTGGAAAGTTTTCTGCTCTTATTTCTTCAAATATTTTTCTATTCCTTCCCCTTTCTTCAATCAGAGCTCCATTGGGAAATATTAGGATCCTTGAAGTTGAACCATAGCTCACTAATACTCTGTTTGTTTTCTTCAGTCATTTTTCTCTATATATTTCATTTTTAATAGATTCTATTACTATGTCTTCAAGTTAATCTTTTCTTCTGCAATGTCTAATTTGCCATTGGTACTATCCAGTGTTTATTTTTTTTCTTTTCAATTTAGACTTTGTAGTTTAAATCTCTCTAGCAGTTTGGGCCAGCCAGCATGGTTCAGTGGATGAGCATCAATCTATGAACTAAGAGGTCATAGTTCAATTCCCTATCAGGGCACATGGCCAGGTTGTGGGCTCCATCCCCAGTAGGGGTCATGCAGGAGGAAGCCAATCGATGATTCTCATCACTGATATTTCTCTCTCTCTCTTCCTCTCCCTTCTTTTCTGAAATACATAAAAATATATATTTTTTTAAAAATCTCTAGCAGTTTGAATTTGGTTCTTTTTTATGTCTTTTCTGTTTCTACTTAATTTGTTAAATATTTCTCTAGCTTCTTAAGCATATGAAATCCAATTATAATAGTTGTTTTTTTGTCTTTATCTATTATTATGTTATCTATATCACTTTTGGGGTCTGTTTTGATTAATTAATTTTCATATTATTTCCCTGCTTCTTTGCATATTGGGTAATTTACTGAATATCAAACAATGTGAAATTTCACTTATTGGGTGCCAGATAATTTTTATCCTTATAAATATTCTTAAGCTTAGTTCTGGGGTGCCAGATAATTTTTATTCTTATAAATATTCTTGAGCTTAGTCTAGGGCTAGTTTTTTTTTCAACTAATTAAGGCAAAACCCTTTTGATTACTCTGTGAATTATTAATTTTTCTGCTCTTGCTGGTGGGAAACTGTTATTCCCATCCCTATGTGAAGTCCAGGGATTGCTATCTCTAATGCTCAGGTAGTTTACACACACACACACACACACACACACACACACACACACACACTAATATTCAGTTAAATAATAGTGGAGGACTCAAAAGTTCTTTAAAATTCTTTCTCTGTGTAGCTTTTCCCCCCAGTATTCTGCCATACAAACTGTCTACCATAGTCTCCCTCACTCAGGGAGATCACCGTGTTTTGCTTGAGTTCCCCTCTCTGTGCAGAGGCTTGGAATCTTTTTTCAGGCAATAAGCTGGGGAAATAATAGGGATCATTTCATTTGGTTCTTGTCTCTTAATGATCTCTGTCTTCATTACCCAATGTCCAGTGTCTTAAAAACTATTGTTTTGTATGCTTTGTCCATATTTTTAGTTGTTTAAGTCAGGAGTAACTCTGCAAGCTTGTACTGAGAATGAAATGAGACACGTGTATGGAAGCAGCTAGCTTAGCTTTGGAAACTTTAAAAGTTAGTAAAAACTTTTTCTTTTCATTTTTTGTTAATTGACTTAGCTTTGGGAGTACAGCTGACACAAAAAGTGGAGGTATCGCCGAAACCAGTTTGGCTCAGTGGATAGGGCATCGGTCTGCAAACTGAAAGGTCCCAGGTTCGATTCCAGTCAAGGGCATGTACCTTAGTTCTGGGCACATCCCCAGTAGGGGGCGTGCAAGAAGCAGCTGATCGATGTCTCTCATCGATGTTTCTAACTCTCTATCCCTCTCCCTTCCTCTCTGTAGAAAACCAATAAAATATATATTTTTTTAAAAAGTGGAGGTATCAACTTCAACCCTGTTTTTTCTGAATCTTAGTCCTATATCAATATATTATAAGCATACTACCATTTCTTTTAAGGATCCCAAAATATGTGCCACCAGGATCATATACCTTTTTATCATATCTGTTTTCCACCTCCCAAAAAACTGGTTCAAAGTCACCAAATACATCCAGAAAACATTTTTCAGAATTGAAATGCCAAGCTGATACACTTAAAATTTGTTGAGGGCAGATCTTATGTTAAGTGCTCTTACCACAATAAAAATTATATTTTGTTCTTTAAAAAGTAAATTTTACTAAAATTCTGTGTGGTGATATGACTGACACTCTTGAAGTTATGCAAAGGCACCATACTTTGAGGGTACCTTTTCCATTCTTCCCATCCCATAGTGCTGTATAAGACTCATTCATTTTTTAAATTGAATAAATTTCATAAATGAGATTGTGTAAGTTTAAGGTGTTCAATGTGTTACTTTGATATATTTTTATATTTTATGTGATTGTTGATATAGTAGTATTTATCACATTACATATTTATAGTATACTTTATTGTTTATATTTTTGAGACTCGAGTGATTAATTTAAACCTATATTTTAGTTTCTAAAATGTTTATCCACAGACCACTTTCTTGTTACATATTAAGTACCAATGGAAAAAAATGCAAAGATAATCACTGCCATCTCTACAAAAGGAATGGCTCCTTTTCTAACATTCTTTAAAATATATACATTGTACAGTCTTTGCATCTCACTGGCTTAGTTCTCCTCCTCACTGTTCAGCAAGATCCACCAACTACCTATTATAAGCCCTCTCCTTTTTGTATTTCTCTAGGGCTTTGTCAATAGTTTTCTTATTCTCCTCTTGATACTTGCCCTTTGGTTTATGATTTTAGTCCTACACAGAAGTGGGACCACTCAATGGGGCATCTGTCCTCCTTGTCATAGCTGATCATTTCTCTTATAAGAGACTTGATTGCACAGAAGTACATGGGTTCATTAGGGTCTATGGGAAGGTCTGCATGGGATGCTCCCCCCTCTGCTTTGGCCTTGGAACATTTCTTCTTCTTAGAGGCCTTTGCTTTCTTCTCCTTGGATGTTTCTGAGGTGATATCATCATGATCATGATTATTAAATGCATTCTCCTGATTTGCACTGTTGCACCGTTGCTGAGACCTCTTAATAGTAGGTTTTTCTGCCTATGTGATTGTCTCATTCTTATACTTAACATGGCTGGCTTTGCCACTGTGGCCAGTGGTATCAGTGATCTCTTGGTGCATCTCAAAGAATTCCATTTGATTTTCCACCTGTCTGGTATGGTTCTCCACCAGCTCCACCATCTGACTCAATCTGGATCTTCTGGTTGCCCAGCTCCTGACTCCAGATCATGGCTTTTTTAATGCAGTATAGCATTCTCCTCTTCTGTTTAAACTCATAATACTCATTTAGTTCCTTTAGGGTTTGCTTCCTCCTGTCATGCAGGTCCCTAGGGCCAGGGTGGGGAGCATGAGCTGCATCCGCATTAGAGCTAGCAGCATAGCTAACAAGCCTCACCTCAGGCCCCAGGCACCCTATTTAATTGTCTATGTTCATTATACTATACATTAGATCTCTATTGCTTGTTTACTACTTGTTACAAATTTGTACCCTGAAACACCATCCCTCTTATCCCTCCTTGTCTATTTTTGAGACTCAATTGAGTGTTTAATTTAAACCTACCCCCTGGTAACCATCATTTTACTCTATTTTTCCACAGATTTAACTTGTTTAGTTTGTATATATAAATAATAACATTACAGTACTTGGCTTTCTCTGAGTTATATCACTTAGCATAATGTGCTCAAGGTCCATCCATGTTGTTGCAAATGGGAGTATATCTTTTCTTCTCATGGCTGAAAAAACATTTCATTATGTAAAACTACCACATCTTTTTTTTTACCCATTCATCCACTGGTGGGCATTTGAGTTGTTTCCATATCTTGACTATTGTGAATAATGCTGTGATAAACATAGGAGTGCATATTTCTCATCAAAATCCCGCTGGGTATGTACCCAGAAGTGGAATTGCTGGGTAGTATAATAGGTCTACTTTTAATATTCGGAGAAACCTCCATATTGTTTTCCATAATGGTTGCACAAATTTACATCCCTACCAACAACTTGGGGAATTGCCTATTTAGTTCTGTTTTCTAATTGGATATTTTATTGTTATTGAGTTGATTGAGTTCTTTATATATTTTAGATAGTAACCCCTTATGAGATGTATGGTTAGCAAAATTTTTCTCCCCTTCTGTAAGTTATCTTTATATATATATATTGTTTCTTCTGAGTGTGATGTATTTCTATTTGTTGATATTTTTGTTATTTGTGCTTTTGGCACCATAAAACTTATTCTTGATAGCATTACCCACAGAGCCTCTCTCTGCCAGATGGAGGAATGGATATCATACAAACAAGACTGACCTAACCCATAGAATAGTAAACTGGTATCAGAGATTAGACTATAATCCAAGTCTTTTTGATAGTTCACCTTGCTAATAGTGTGGAGAGAATTTGGGGTCATTAAGTCACTTTAAACTGTTACAACCGCATCTGAAGCATTAAACTTGGAAAGGTACCTATAGCTGCTCATTCATTGGGCTGCTCTTATATTCCTCTGTCTTCCTCTTGTGCATTTAGGTTACCGCATTCGCCTGGGCTCTAGCACTGACAAGAAGGACACGGGCCGCATCCACGTTGATTTTGCACAAGCTCGAGATGACCTGTATGAGTGGGAATGCAAACAGCGTATGCTAGCAAGAGAGGAGCGCCACCGTAGAAGGATGGAAGAAGAACGATTGCGCCCACCTTCTCCACCCCCAGTCGTCCACTATTCAGATCACGAATGCAGCATTGTTGCTGAAAAACTGAAAGGTATAGAAAGCGTTTAAGCTTTGTGAGTAAAATGACTCTTTCCTCTGGGAAAAATTAATGAAATATTTGCAGTTTTTGCAGTTATCCTTTGAATTTTCCACTGATAAATCCTAGATATTTCTTATATTTGAACCTTACAGATAAAGAGTTGTACATAGCAATTCAAGAGCCAGAAAATCTGTCTGTCCCACCTGTGTCTTCATTCCTTCACTGTCTCAAGGGATGGTGCTTTTCTCTCAACACATCAAGTTTCTAGAAAGAAACAAGTTTCCCTCCCTCTCCACATCAGAGAATTTTAGCCGTAAGCCATGACTTGGGATATGTAAGCACCCTCCCTTTCATCACCGATAACAAGTTAGAGTTCTAAATCAGAATAAATTAGAATGAGGGAACTTGATGTGACGCTGGAAAACTCTGATAAAAATCCCCATTTTACAGATAAGAACATGGAGGCCCCAAGAGTAGTCATAGTGTACATTTTCCTTAGATTACTCAGAAACTTAGCTACCACCAACAAAAGAGGGCTTGTTTCATCACTTAAAATGCTCAACTTATTTCACACAATGTCCATGACATTTCCAGACATTGCTAAATGAGACTGATTCTCTTTTAATTTTGATTCCTGTTTCTCTTGCTTGACCCTCTGAAGCATTTTGTTTTTTTTTAACATTAATTGCCCTGCCTAGTCTCCTGTGTCAGTATCTCAAATTCAGTCTTTTCATTCTTGAGTTTGGTTGATTTTATCAGATAAATCCTGGTGTCCCACTGATCTTCTTGATGACACCAAACCAGTTTTAAAGGTATGAATTTCCCCTGCTTCCTATGCTATAGGCTCAGCAAGGTGCTGCTAATTCTAATTTCAGTAGGTCTCATTTACCAAACTTATTTGCACCGGATAACCTGAGGCAGCAATTTCAACTGGTATGTCACAAAAGGCATGCTGGTGTGCTGCAAGAATACCTATTTACTCAGAGGCACTGACATCTTTTCACTTAGATTGTCAAATAAAAAAAATGACAGCAACCAACACAACAATAGCCATCCAGGCTGAATGAATCAAAATTATACTTTTTTTGTCATATTGGCAAAAAATATATTTTTGGTATGCTGCAGAATTTTACTAATTAGTTTACATGTGTGATGACATGAAAAAGGTCAAAAATTGCTGATTTAAGGGATTCAAACATTTAATAAACCCTTTGTTTGCATTGATTTTGTCTTTCTGTAAAAGAAACGAAGAAAACATAGTATAGAATAGAGACACAGAAATAATGCTACATTTTTTAAAAACTGGAAAAGATGAAAATATTGGTAAAATGCCAGCTCAAGAATGACCTGTTCACATGACACCAAATAGATCAATTTGATTTTTTTAAATGAGTTTACTCATCATGTGGACTTCAAGCATAAGATGAGCATTAACGTAAGATTATATCCAAATAGTGAAATGAAAAGCTACTATAAAGAGCAGGTTGGCCTCTCATTATATGTCTACACTAAAAAAAGTTAAGAAGCAAGAGATTCAAATTACAATGAGAGATATTTCCACTGTATATAAGGGTTTCTGGCCAAAAAGGGATATGAAGCCCTAGAAAGGTCTTTCAATGATATGCTAATGGACTCTCCCTCTCAGGAGTTTTTAACAGCAGACGGTGTAAGTGGCTAGATCAGGAAGCTGTACCAGAAGCTTTGGAAGAGCTCTGCTACTATTTTAACGTTAGAGAATAACTCCTAACTAGTTGCAGAAATATACTTGGAGGTTTCCCCGGACAAGTAAAACATGAGGTGAAGAAATGTAGAAACAGAATGAATTACATCAAAATAGATTGTGACTTGGACTGAGTGAAAGGCATGTGGTTGTGAAATGAATGCAAGAGTGATGTTATAAAAGGTCAAAGATGTGTTTATTCCTAAAGAATTACTCATTTAACTCTACCCTAAAGCTCCTTCCTATACCATAACTCCAGATCATGGAAAAAGTAACTATCAAATTCAAGTTACACTCAGAATTACTTTTCCTTATTAAAAAAATAGGATTGTAGAATTCTGAAGTTCTCTCACTGCTAATTCATACATGACACATATGCATACATACACACCATCAGAGATTAAGAAATTTGCAATATGTGAAAACTACATCAGTAAAGAAAACTTTTTAAAGGAAAGAATATACTTATCTAACAAGCAAGCCACAGACAGACTCAAAGAGAACAGGCTGACAGCTTTCAGGGGGGTGTGGTTTGAAAAAAAAGGAAAAAAGAGAGAGAAAGAACTTATATATATGGATAATAGTATGATGATTGAGGGTGTCGTGGAGGTCGCAAATGGTATACGGGGATAAATGGTGATGGAGAAAAACTCAAAAAAAGAGAATAAACAATTGCCTTTCTGAAAATTCTTCATTGACTACAACCAATCTATTTTATGAGTCTTTGGTTCTTTCAGTCTGTCTGCCTACCTGCTACCTGTGTGTATATGTGTGTATACCTCAGCATTTCATTTAAGAACCACTTCCAAAAGACACGGTGGCCTCATTGCTGGCATGTTTGGAAAATAGATCAAGATTTGGTTGCTTTTGATTATTCTAAAAATAAATTCTTTTTTTCAAGATGATTCCAAATTCTCAGAAGCCGTGCAGACCTTGCTCACTTGGATTGAGCGAGGAGAGGTGAACCGTCGCAGTGCCAACAACTTTTACTCCATGATCCAATCGGCCAACAGCCACGTCCGTCGCCTGGTGAATGAGAAAGTTGCCCATGAGAAAGAAATGGAAGAAGCAAAGGAGAAGTTCAAGCAGGCCCTTTCTGGAATTCTCATTCAGTGTGAGTGGAATTCTCATTCAGTGTGCTGAAAAGATGGGAGGGCACTTCACTTAGTCACCATTTTTTCTGCACAGGAGCCAGGCCTACAAAGTGTGTCAAGGGGCAAGGCTTCCTTCATTGTCGTATGCTCTCCTTATATTGCCAAGTGGCAACACTCCAATTTCACAGGACACATGTGGGTTACTCCTATGTGTATTTCCTCTGGTGTATCTACTTCAGCTCCTTAGAAACAAACACTGACACTTAATTCACAATCCTGTGCTTCTACTTTGGCTTATTCTCAGGCCTCAGTGAACATTCAGGATTTCCTTGCTGAAGTTAAAAGGCAGCATTTGTAAGATTTGCATCATTCTTATTATATAATATGCTTTTTAGGTAACTGCTTTTAATAATCAATGTAACCATGTCTGGCAAGGTGATTGAATAAAAGCCAAACTTGCTATTTCAACCTTTTGTTTTTAGTTTCCCTTCTACATTTTTTTTTTTACTGGATGTCATAGACACTGGAACAGGATAAGAAGCCACTGAAATGGCCACTTTTCAAAAAGAAGTGCTACTCTAAACCTACTGGAAGACTCTTAAATGAAACAGATCAGATAAATTCTCAAGTAATGTTTGACTTCACTATACTGCACTCCTACTTTTTGAGTAATGAGCTATATTCACCTTAGAATAAAAGTGCAGATTTATGATTTTTCCTTTAAGCAGTTATGGCCCACTCTTCTGATACTTGACTCTCCTTACTTGACTCATATGTAATTGGAATTAAGGAAGAATTGTAACATTTTCCATTTTTATTTTGAAAATATATATGAGCATAGAATCCATAAGGAGAAATCACATTTTTGTATGACTAAAGAAAAAGGGAAGAGCAAGTATCATGGCAATATAAATTTTTAAATCATTAGTACACAGAATACAAACTGTGCTATAAAGAAAGAAATAGAACTTCTGGATTTTCTTTCTATGAACACCCAGCCAGGCAGAGGTTCTTGTCCTTGTCTTTTCCCAAAAATGTCATGTCTACGTTTCCCTTCTCTTAAACTGGTTAGGATAATGCCCCAGAATATTTGTATACATTGTCCCTTTTGACATTTTAAGAGACCCTGAAAAAATACTACCTAAGCCTGTACGTACATGGTATTCTTTCATAAAACCTGTATTTCACTAGGCTTAAAATGCATTCCATCCATTTTAGGTTTTGATATGATGCTTCTGGTTAAACATACCTCAGAATAGTAAAAGGATGGATTATGTTGAAGTACCCAGGTTCATTTTGAAGGGCTGCTTTATGAAAGAAGCAGGTGGTCAAAAGGAGCTGGTACAGTTTGCTGCTTGCCACCATGCTGTGCAGAGTCAGTAGCACTAAATCACATTCATCCAGGACTTTTGCCTCTCCTGCCTGAATGGATACAAATTGCCTATATTTAAAACTTTGTCCCCATTTTACCTCAAGCTCTCTGGAATTCCCTTTGCTCTTTCCGTATATTGATATCTCTGCCTTTGAGTGCCCTTTAAAATCATGGTACCCCAACACATATACCATAGCTTACTAGTGTCATACAAGAAGATATAACACGCTAATGGCTTTTCTAATTTCTTTTGTCCCCTCTTTTGCCATCTTCGATGATACTCTGGCCTAATTCAACTGCTGATCTGACGCTGCAGTTGAGCAGATAGTTGCTGTGTACCATTCTGCCTCCAAACAAAAAGCGTGGGACCACTTCACAAAAGCCCAGCGTAAGAACATCAGTGTCTGGTGCAAACAAGCTGAGGTTGGTAACTCTTTAATAGTCCCGGAGGGGAACGGTTTCTTCCTTTAACAGGCTATTGATTTGGAGTTTAGCCAGAATTAAATAGTGCCAAGCTCCCATGGTCACAACAAGGCACTAATGAAACACTAAGACAATATCACCTGCCACCGTGTCCAGACCACCTGCCACCAAAAGGGTAATAAGTGTGCACATTCTGCTAGATGGAATCTTAGCAGTGAAAATGTAGCTATGATAATTTTAAGTCTACTTCTTTGTGCTAGCTGGTCTCGGATACACTAATTACTGACCTGTGAATTCAGTGTTAGTATTATTAGAGTGTCTTGACACTGGGCTTAACGCTGCCTGGTGTTACACTGAAGCACTGAAATTTCTGAGCTTCTCTTATGAAACCTGCTCAGCCATCTCTGTAGGTCTCAGCTTTAAAGACAACAGAGGACTCTGATTTCAGATTAAGGTTGACACATACCTGTCTGCTTGTGCTGCAGTGACATTTCTAGCATAACATTGGAGTATATCTGATGTGATGATATTGTTATTCTGACTCCAAGATTAAAAACCAAGATGGGCGGTTTGTTTTCACTGATATGTCTTTGGAATGATGTTACATATATGTCAAGTTTTTCTGTTCCTATGGACAGCTTCATTACCCAGCACTGATACATTCAATGTATATATGCTGTAACTTTTTCAGCTTTGTTTCTGAATCCCTCCTGCCAGTCTGGTAATAGTCCCAGATTTTCATATTCCTTCACATTTAAATAGCACTTGTAAGACATTTACATTTTATAAAGCATTTTCACATTGGTTATCTCACCTACCTTCCAATAGATGTGGTGTAGCTGGAAAGAACACTAAACTTGGATGCAAACCTGAATCCAAATCTCAACTCTGACATGTTATAGCTGTGTCACTTTAAGCAAAGGAGCCTTCCTCAGTCACTATTTCTTCACCTGTAAATTGGAGTTAATAGTGAAACCAGTCTTATAGGATTAAATGGGATAAGACATGTGTAGACAGCTTGGAAAATGTAAATGCTATATAAATGATAAATAGTATTATTTCAATTTATCATTAACAACTCCACAAGGGCTAATATGTATAGTATTAATCTTTTACACGTGAGGAAACTGAGGCAGAAATGTTAAGTGATGCACACAAAATTACACAGCTACCGGTAGTAAGTGGTAATTTAGGACTAGAAATTCTCACTTTGATATAAACTGCCTTGTAGTCTTAAGTAAGTAATTTAATCTTTGTGGACCTCAGTTTTCTAACCTATAAAATGAAGATAATAATCTATTCATTCTGTCTTCATGAGAATACATGACATAGTTTGTGTGATAATAATAAGAAAACTGTGAAGAGCATTTAGAGGAAAGTAAGCCAAACCCTGTTCATATACTATCTCTGAGCCATCAATTATGGCTCAGCAAAGGGATCTAGGAGTCACGGGAGAAATTCCTGAAGACATCAGCCCAAGGGATAGGTAGAGTCATAAAAAGCCAATAATGTTTAAATTGTTTTTAAAGAGGAATTAGGAATTTTTAAAAAGGAGCTATTGTCTTACTATAGAATCCTAGAGTATAACTCATGTTCTTGAGCTTCAACAAACAAAATTCAGCATTTCAATTCAAATGTTTACTGAGCAATTCTCTGTCTCGAGCATTATGACAGGCAACGTAAGATGAGATGGTATTTGCTTTTGGGGAGCTAGAAGGGTAGCCGAAGGGATCAAGGGAAGGAGAGGGGTTTAGTACCTAAAATAAAAACACGCGAACTTTTTAAGTGTAGTTTGAATAGTTCGGAAGAATAAAGATTGAGAAGAAAATGCTCAGTGTCTTACAATTGTAGGAAAGTAGTATTAAGTCTCCACCTTTTAGGAAGTGATAGAAGCTGTCTGAACTGCCCCACCCATTGCCAGAAGCCCTGCCAGTACAATACAGATGTTGCCAGCTTAAGACTTTTTTACTTTACAATGATATGTGATACAATATTCTCTCATGATGCTGGCCAGCAGCAGCCAGCCATGGCTCCCAGTAAGCCACACGATCACAAGGATAAACAGCCAACACTCTACAATGTATTGGTTGCCAGAGTTTTTTTTTTTGGAGATTGTATTCGAAGAACATTTAAGATGGACTGTGCTCAGCTATGTTGTTTAGTAGGTTAGGTGTATTAAATTTGATATAAGCTACACATGTCTTACCCCATTTAAAATCAGAAAAATTTTACATACAAAATTTTCAACTTAAGGTGAATTTATCAGGTTATAACCCATCATAAGTAGAGGAGCATCTGTATTATTGGAAGAAGGCAGCCTCTGGCTGGTGCACTGACATCCCTAGGTCACAACTCTTTTGTAAACAACTTTGCAATAAAATATTCTCCATTAATATTATTCATCAAGGCCCTCTGCAGTTATATCACACTTACCTATCTGGTAGATATATGTATATTTCATTTTAATTACCTTCTCATTAAAGACAGCTATGCCAGTAAGCTGAACATTCCTCTGGGTCTGTATGTAACTTAGAGCTATATACTCTGTCACTTAATATTGTAGCAGAGCTTCCTTGGCACAGTGATGAGGGTAAGCTGTATGGCTAGCAGGAACTACCAAGAGTTGCATGTTTCCCAGTGTGTCTTGTAGAATTTATAGAAGCCCAGAAAAATGCTTCCTGCCTGTTGGATTGGACTAAATTAGAGTCTACCTAGAATACCTCAATCTTGATAAGTAAAACAACTGAAAGTGGTTGAAATAGCTCATCATTTTCCTGTGGTATTGTATTCCCTAAACCTAAAATATCTCTTCTATATTATATTGGTGCCTTATTTTTTTTTAAAGATTTTTAATTGATTTTTAAAGAGAGGAGGTGAGAGGAACAGAAAAACATGGATGTAAGAGTGAAAATCATTAGGCTGACTCCCATACATAAGCTACCAGGTATCCAGCCCCAAATCTGGACATGTGCTCTGACCAGGAATCAAACTGGCAACTTTTTACTGCATAGGACATCACCCAGTCAACTGAGCCACACTGGCTGGGGCTTTGGTGCCTTTTTAAGTCATGGCTTCTTTAACCTCTGCATAATTTCACTTAATAACAGGCAACTCTGAGGACTAAAAGGAGGTATCCTATAGAAAATGAAAAACTGTTCTCTTAAATTGAGACTAGCTCCTAGCTCATTCCCTCTCTCTCTCTCTCTCTCTCTCTCTCTCTCTCTCTCTCTCTCTCTCTCTCTCTATTTTTCCCCCTAGGCATTGAAGCTACAACTCCTAAATCAGGGGTATCTTCAAGTTGGAAGTTTCTGATATTGAGCATTTTTTACCATTTGCCTCTGGGAATAAGCCAGCTGGTGACCTCTTAGTGTCACACAGTACCTAATCCTTATCTAATTGTCATCCTCCTACTAGTGGCCAGCACTGATTTACTCTGGTTAAAGATAGGTTATGGAGTAAGAATAAAAAGTCCCTGAAGGCAGAGAGTGTAGGCACACAGACTAGTTTGCTAATGAGCTTTTTCATTGATTTATTTTCCTGATTTACATGTGTCTGAGGCTCCTGCTGATACAATTAGAAAGGCTAATAAAAGACTTCTAAAGTCCTTCCCCTTTCTAAAAGTTAGTGTCTATAATGACTTTATTGACAGTTCTGTGTTGTAGGAACTCTTTCTACAAGATCATGTAAAACCTGCATGTTTCTCTTCCTGAGAAACTGGCTTAGATTAGAAGTTAAACCTTGGATAATTCATCAAAACTAGAGCAATGGCAGTAGGCACTAAAAGATAACTCCATAATAGGTGATTTATACCACTGAGCCAGAGGAAAAGGGACTTGGTGATTATTGGATTCTTGTAAAATGAAATACTGTGATTGCTAAAATAACTTTCTCTCTAGATTTACCATTCCAAACTCTGAAGACCTATATTTACAGATAGATGTTCAAGTTATGTGCATACCCTTGTTTTAGGACCCATTTGCATTAACACTAGCTATTGACTTTCAGCCATCAAAACACATAAAACAAAATTTGGATCAACCTAATTTTATTTCTATTATGTATAATACAATAGTCATTGAATAAGAATCTGTTTGTGCTTTGCTTCATTGTATTGAATAATATCGCAGAATCAAATTTATATGTAAGTGTAAAAGCTACCTACCTATCCCCTGCTCTTTTCCATTTCTTCATCTCACCCTTTTCACATCACATCCTATATAATAAAGAGGGAATGTGCAAATTACTGTCACTCTGCCACAAAGATGGTAGCACCCACAGCAGGGGAAGGGAAGGGGTGTCCATAACACAAGATGGCTGCGCCCACAACGGAGGCCAAGTTCCCATAACGAGCCTTAACTAGCAATCATCAGGGACCTGAGGCTGCACCACCCCTCCACCCCCATGGGGCTTGACAGGGGAACTCAGGCTGTGCCCCCCACCCTGACACCAGGCTGGGGAACCTCAAGCCACGCCCCTGACCTTGGTGCCACGCTGGGGGACCGCAGGGCTTGACGGGGGACCTCAGGCCATAACCCCTGCCCAACGGAGCTTGAGGGACACCTCAGGCCACACCCCTTACCCCAGCGCCAGGCCAGGGGTTCTGAGGCCATGCCCCCAACCCAGCAGGGCTTGATGGGATACCTCAGGCCATGCCCCCGATTCAGGTGACAGGTTGGGGGACCCCAGGCTGCGACCCCACCCAGCAGGGCTTGACGGAGACCTCATGGTGCACCCCCCCCCGCCCTGGTGCTGGACTGAGGGTCCCTCCACCCCAGCGCCTAGCCAGGGCACCTCAGGCCACACTCCCCACCCTGGCGCCAGGCCAGGGGACCTGAGGCTGCACCCCCACCTGGAGGGGCTTTACAAGGGACCTCAGGCCACACCCACCTGCCTGGCAGGGTTTGATGGGGGACCTCAATATGCGCCCTCCCTCCCTAGTACTGGGCCAGGGAACCTCCGGCTGTTCCCCTCACCCCAGGCTGGGGGGCCCCAGGCCACGCCACCCGCCCAGCAGGGCTTGAAAGGGGACCTGAGGCTGCATCACCCTCCCCACGCTGGGCCGGAGAACCTGAGGCTGTGCCCCCCGCCCAGTGGGGCTTGAGGGGGGACCTCAGGCCATGGCCCCCACCTGGCAGGGCTTGACAGGGGATATCAGGCTGCACCCCCCCACCTGGCGGGGCTTGACAGGTGGACTGGCTTGGTCTGGATGTAGCCCAATTGGGTGGGGACTGGCCAGGTTTGGGTCTTGTGTGATTTTGAGGTGCACGTGGGTGGGCGGAGATTTGACTCTGGGTCCCATGGTGTGCCCAGACTCTGACAGGAGGATGATTTTCATACACATTTTACTAATTTCCTTTCATCTCTGACACTTCTATTATAGAGAAAGAGCAAATAGTAATATTAAAGTATTTCCTCTAATTAATCCCCTTTTAATGTGCACAAATTTCATGCACTGGGCCACTAGTATCCTAATAATGTTGAAAATCTGAGTAAGTAAAATTTTGTTACACAATTAGCAAGGAATTTTTGCTTTTCTAATAACATTTCTATAAAAACATAAGTATATACAAGATGCATTTAAGTGTACATAAAAATATTTAACCTGGTAGTTTTAGATCTTTAACATGCACTGATTTATGATTTGCTTTATGATGAATCAAGAATGTGAGCAGGTACACAAATTATTCTTTTCATGTAATTTCCTCTGTCTAGGGTTCAGTTTTATTCTCTGTTGAAAGTGCTTTGTCCCCCATTGTGAAGAAGTGTGTGTATTTCTGAGCTTTAGAAAAGTTACCATTAGAACCAGACTCAAAGTCATTATAACACATTTTCAGAAATCACTAACAGTTCACTGTTTTTCTCAACCTTTCTAATGCCACGATCCTTTAATACAGTTCCTCATGTTGTGGTGACCCCCAACCGTAAAATTATTTTCTTTGCTACTTCATAACTAATTTGGCTAATGTTAAATGAATCGTAACGTAAATATCTATGTTTTCCGATAGTCTTAGGCGACCCTGATAGCGGTTCTCAACCTGTATGTCGTGAGAACTGCTAGCAGAGTTGCCTAAGACCATCGGAGACACAGATATTTACATTACAATTCATAACAGTAGCAAAATTATAGTTACGAAGTAGCAAAAAAAATAATTTTATGGTTGGGGTCACCACAACATAAGGAACTGTATTAAAGGATGGTGGCATTAGAAAGATTGAGAAACACTGGTTTAGATGAAAAAATATCACAAGTCTACTATGGGCAAAAGAGTGGTATAGATACTTTAGGAAGGTTATCTTACCTTTTTTATGTAGTCTGTCAGTGACATGACATACTCAATTTCAGGTAGAGATTTACAAATGAAAATGTCTGGAAAATGTTTGTGCCTTCCATTGCCACTCTTTTGGTTTTGCATCGAATCCTAATCTCAGGGTGGAAAAGGAGGCTAATTTGGGAGGCACAGCTATTTCTCATGCTCCCTAAACTTCATTGACTCAAAATCTTCCTCCTGCCTGCATCTATGTCCAAGGTTGGTGGAGTGCCTTCCTTAGGTAAATGCTACCTTTCACCCTTTCACTCTGAAGGTATTTGTTAGGGTTTGCTTCACAAAGTAGAACTCTTTTGATTCACTATAGAATACAGAAAATAGGTGTCTTACCTGTCAAGCGGTTTTACTTTAAGGTTATCAAAAAATTAAAATCTCACTTGCTTTACTTAGGGGAGTACTGTCATATACTAAATGTTCTCCATAAGTTTCCTGTAGTATTGTACCTTTTAACTTCTGATATTCTCTGCTTTCTATTACACTCATGTGACTTAGTATCAGATATGTATAGAAGAGTTATGATACAGGCCTTAGTTTATTTGTATCTAAGAAAAATTGTCTAACCCTACCTGGTTTGGCTCAGTGGATAGAGCGTTGGTCTGTGGACTGAAGGGTCCCAGGTTCGCTTCCATTCAAGGGCACATGCCTGGATTACAGGTTCAATCCCCAGTGTAGGACGTGCAATAGAAACCAATTGATAATTCTCTCTCATCATTGATGTTTCTATCTCTCTCTCCCTTACTGTCTAAAATAAATAAAAAAATATGTAAAAAAGGGAAGATCATCTAGTGGTTTGAGGACTCTAACCACTTTGCATGCCAGAATAAATAACTTAGAGAAAATATCCTCTTAGTTTTTCCTATCCTTATTTCATTATCAACTAAAAGAACCAGTAACTTTTTTTAATTTCTTTATTGATTAATGTATTATATGTGTGTCCTTATCCCCCCCAGTAACTCTTGTTCATGAAGTAATTTGAGGCATTGAGGTGAAAGTTGTCAATAGGTATAGTATATTTCTAGGGATTTTTAAACAGATGTGAGGTATCTGTAGATAAGCTGTATCACTTATTTAAGTGATATTATGCTTCTAAGAAGATATTATGCTTTCTTGCCCAGCTGGAAACAGAAAGATGCCATGTGGATGCTGAGCAGCTACAGGGCATGTCTTAGCTCTCAGTGAGATCTTCTTGCCCTGGGGCATTTCTCTAGAATGAATATAATTAACTGTTTTGAAAAACACAATAACTTTCCTAGAGTGAGACATCACGCTTGTGAATAGAGAGTTGGTCTTTGTTTATGCCCTCTGAAAGTTTACATTTTTGTTAAACAACTAAGAGAGCCATGACTTTTCCGGGTGTAGTAAGTTTTACAATACTTGAATTTGTCAGTGTCAACCCTTATTAGAATTAGCTTTCTAGGAACAGCTCTTTGATGATAACTAAAACCCAGACTAATGAGATAGAATAAATTCTTAGAAATTAGCAATTTATTTATTTTTCTCTGCACAATGAGTATAAATCAGACATAACAAATCTCTCTCTAGTCACAGCCCTTTAAGGTTCATTTTTCTCAACTCATTATTTTCTTCTATTTTATGTAATTCCCCTGTAGCACATGAGAGATGCTATGTTAGTATTTCTATTTTTATTACTTTTATTTTTCTATTACTTAACTCTGAATAATAACATTAAGAAGCTCACTTTTTTCAAAGTTACCTTTATTTATCTTTAGTGAAAACTTAACTTGATATAGAGAAATCATTATTTTTCCTGACAAAAGGATTAACAAAGGAGAATATTAATTAAGATAGTTATTAACTATGGCATTAATTATTAAGAAATATATTTGAAATATTTATAATCCCTCTAATTGGAAGTAATTTTCACCAGACAGCTGTGGATATTTCCTATATTATGGCCCATTTGAAGCTAACCTGGCAAGGAATACACAGCTCTGTGCTGAGGAGACTAACAGGCATCAAGTGGCCTCTAAATGATTATAAGCTGCTCCAAAATACACAATTCTTATATTTACATTTTGAAGTGACTTTCCCAGTGTGATCTTGTTTGTTTTCATGCCTCCCTGAAGACCTGCATTTACATCTGGTAGCACTTCCCCTCAGCCTGAAAAACTTTCTTCAACATTTCTAATGGTGCAAGTTTTTGGGTGACAAATTTTTGCATTTACATTTGTCTGAAAATATATTTATCTCGTTTTTATTCTTGAAAGATATTTTCTCAGATAGAACTCTGAGTAAATACATATTTTTATTTTCTCCTATACTTTAAAGATAGTCCCCTGACTTCTGACTTTTGTTGTTTATAAAAAAAAAACATCAAAATATTCTATTGCTATTGCCCTGCATTTAATGTATTGTTTCTTTCTGGCTGCTTTGAAGCTTTCTCTTTTTTCTTTTCTAAGTTTTACTAAGATAAAAGACATACAGTACTGTACTTTAAGATGTAATTAATGACTTTAATTACATGTATTGTGAAGTGATTATCACAATAAGTTTAGTTAAAGAGTTAAAGGATTTTAGCAGTTTTACTATGATATTCCTAGACATACTATTTTAATTTTATTGTTTAAAGTATTATATATAGTAGTACATATAACTCCTTTTTTCCCCCAGACCTTCCCGCAGACTCCCCTACACAGTTTCACATGCCCTCATCCCACCCCGAACCCCCAGTGATTTGTGTTCATTGGTTGTACTTTTATGTATGCATACAAGTCCTTTGGTTGATCTCTTCCCCTATCCCCAACACTCCCCAGCCTTCCCACTGTGATTTGACAGTCTGTTCGGTGCTTTACTGCCTCTGTGTCTTTTTATTCCCTCAGGTTATATGTTCTTTATTTTCCATTAATGGGTGAGATCATGTGGTATTTTTATTTCTTGCCTGGCTTATTTCACTTAACATAATGCACTCCAGGTCCATCCATGCTGCTGCAAATGGTAAGAATTCCTTTCTTTTTATAGCAGCATAGTATTCCATTCTGTAGATGTACCATAGTTTTCTAATCTACTGTTCTGATGGGCATTTAGGCTTTTTCCAAAACTTAGCTATGGTGAATTGTGCTGCTATGAACATAGGGGTGCATATATCCTTTCTGATTGGTGTTTCTAGTTTTTTGAGGAAACACCATACTGTTCTCCACAGTGACTGCACCAGTCTGCATTCCCAGCAGCAGTGCACGAGGGTTTGTTTTTTTTCTGCATCCTCGCCAGCACTTGTCATTTGTTGATTTATTGATGATAACCATTCTGACAGGTGTGAGATGGTACCACAGTGTCATTTTGATTTGCATCTCTTGGATAATTAGTGACTTTGACATGTTTTTATATGCCTTCTGGCCTTCCTTCTGTCTTCTTTTGAAAAGATTCTATTTAGGTCCGTTGCCCATTTTTTTTATTGGATCATTTATCTTCCTTTCACTAAGTTGTATAAGTTCCCTGTAGAAGTTGGATATTAAAACTTGGATAAATTTGCAAATATGTTCTTCCATACAGTGGGCTTTTTTATTGTTTCGTTGGTGGTTTTTTGGCTATGCAAAAGCTTTTTATTTTGCTGTAATTCCATCTGTTTATTTTCTCTTTACTTTCCATTGCCCTAGGAGCAATATCAGTGAAGAAGTTCCTTCAGCATATGTCTGTGATTTTGCTGCCTGTAGATTCCTCTAGTATTTTTATGGTTTCCCATCTTATGTTTCAGTCCTTTATCCATTTTTAGTTTATTTTTGTCTATGGTGTAAGTTGGTGGTCTAGTTCCATTTTTTGCATGTATCTATCCAATTTTCTCAACACCATTTATTGAAGAGACTGTTTTGGCTACATTATATGCTCTTGCCTCCTTTGTCGAATATTAATTGAGCATAATGGTTTGGAGTGATATCTGGGTTCTCTATTCTATTCCATTGGCCTATATGTCTGTCCTTGTGCCAGTACCAGGCTGTTTTGAGAACAGTGGCTTTGTAATATAGCTTGAAATCTGGTATTGAGATGCCCCTACTTTGTTCTTCTTCTCAGGATTGCTGTGGCTATTTGGTGTTTGTTTGTTGTTGTTTTTTTTAATTCCAGATGAATCTTTGGAGAGTTCTTTCTAGGTCTGTGAAATATGCCATTGGTATTTTAATGAGGAGTGCTTTGAATCTATAGATTGTTTTGGGTAGTATGAACATTTTAATGATGTTGATTCTACCAATCCATGAACATGGTATATTCTTCCATCACTATATGTCTTCCTCTATCTCTTTTTTCAGTGTCCTGTAGTTTTTCACATATAGGTCTTTTACCTCCTTAGTTAAGTTTATTCCTCAGTATCTTAATTTTTTTTTTTTTTGGTGCAATAGTAAATGGAATTTCTTTTTTAGTCTTTCTATAAGTTCACTATTGGTGTATAGAAATGCCATAGATTTCTTAGCATTAATTTTGCTACATTGCCAAATTCAGTTATTAAGTCTAATAGTTTTTTGATGTAGTCTTTTGAATCTTTTATGTACAATATCATGTCATCTGCAAATAAGTACAGCTTTACTTCTTATTTTCCAATTTGGATGCCTTTTATTTTTTCTTCTTGTCTAATTGCAATGGCTAAAACTTCCAGTACTATATTGAACAGGAGTGGTGAAAGTGGGTATACCTGTCTTGTTCCTGCTCTTAGGGGAAATGGTTTTAGTTTTTGCCCGTTGAGTATGATATTGGCTGTGGGGTTATCATATATGGCTTTTATTATGTTGAGCTATGATCTTTCTCTTTCCACCTTGCTGAGAATTTTTATCAAAAATGGGTGTAGGATTTTGTCAAATGCTTTTTCTGCATCACTTGATATGTCTATGTGGTTTTTATCTCTCAATTTGTTTATCTGATGTATCACGTTTATTGACTTGTAGATATTGTACCATCCTTGTATCCCTGGGCTAAATCCTGCTTGGTCATGGTGTATGATCTTTCTGATGTACTACTGAATCTGAGTTACTAGAATTTTGTTGAGGATTTTGGCATCTATGTTCATGAGGGATATTGGCCTGAATTCTCTTTCATTTTGTTGTCTTTGTCTGGTTTTGGTATTAGGGTGATGCTGGCTTCATAGAATGAGCTTGAAAGTGTTCCTTCCTTTTGAATTTTTTTGAATAGTCTAAGGAGGATAAGTTTAAGTTATTCCTTCAATGTTTGGTAACACTCCCCAGTGAAGTCATCTGGCCCTGGGCTTTTGTTTGCTGGAAGCTTTATTTATTTTTTTTTAGCATATTACCTCTTTATTATACAGATTTTTGTTGTTGTTGTTAATCATCACCTGAGGATATTTTTCCATTGATTTTTAGAGAGAGTGGAAAAGGAGACACAGAAAGAGAGAAATATTGATGTGAGAGGGAAAGATTGATTGGTTGCCTTCCACATACCCCACTCAGAGCCTGGGATTGAGCCTGCAATCAAGATACACTCCCTTGACTGGAATTGATCTGAGATCTTTCAATGGACACTCTATCCATTGAGCCAAACCAGCTAGGGCTACATTGTATTTTTAAAGGAAATACTGCGTTTTTCTTTAAATTACAAGATGTATGTTGAAGAAAATAAAGTATTACCATGCTTAGTGTTCTTATAAAATTTCAAAAATTTTTGGTGACAAGTATTTTTTAATATTTTTCCCAGCAAGGAAAAATTCAAATCCATATGCAATTTTTGATGATGTTTTATAAAGTTGTTATTGTTTTTTGTTTTTTGAAGATACTCAGCAGATATTTTTTGTCTTTGTTCAGTTTTTTTTAACTGTTCAAAGTATTACAGTAGTAGTATATATGTCTCCTTTTTTTCCCTATTGACCTCCCACCAGCCTTTCCTACCCTCTCAGTACATGCCCTCACTTGCCCCCTCCCCCCAGTGTCTTATATACATTGGCTATGCTTATATACATGCATATAAGTCCTTTGGTTGATCTCTTACGGCCTGCCCCACCAACCTCTCCTGCCTTCCCCCTGTAGTATGACTGTCTGTTCATTGCTTCTTTGCCTCTGTATCTGTTTCCCTCCCATCCTGATTATTTTGTTTAAAAACATCTTGACTCTGCAGGCTAGAAATAAACCTAGAAGAATCAAAAATATTTGAGTCCCAATTTCAATGTCAAACAGTTCCTTATGTGTATACATCAGCAATGGTATCTGGGTGGTGGACAAATGGTGGCAATGCAGGTCTGACACTCTGTTTAGGTCCAAGGCATCCTGTAGCAATGCACAGCTGCTTACTGCTAGCATGGCAAGGCATCATCAGCGTCTTCCATCTCTGGACTGTTTCTCCTCTTGTCTTGCAGCAGACCTGTCAATTCGTCTCTGTTGCAGGAGTGCACTTGGTCTTGGAGTTGTTTTCTGAAGGTATATAAACATATTCATGACCAAACGTTAAAGGAATCTTTTCTATAAAATTGACTTGGGGTCCTTTTATATTTGCCCAAACGATTTTCCTTTGACTTATTTGACACCATGTGTGTTTTTCATGGGTGTCTTGCTGTTAGCATTACAAATGAAAATTAATTTTCTAAAGTAAAAATTTTCTAGATGTAATTTATTTACCGGATATTTTTCCCTATATGATATTATCCTATTATCCCCCCTTTTTTGATTAATGGAGACTTTTGTAAATCTTTAATGCAATCTTGATAACTTTAAATTTTAATTTTTTGCACAAAAATATGACTGCTTTATGTTCATTGCATGTTAAGCAATTATACCATGAGATGAACTACCAATATAAATTTTAGTTAATACTTTAGAAACAGCTTTTTGTCCAGTACACTTAAATTTTCTTGATTATTCACTTATTTCAATTAGCCAATTTAAATTAATCTGAAAACTTGATTACTCTTTTACTGTCAAATTTAATACTCTACCAACAATCTTAGGTTACCCTTTAAATATTAGTGGAAAGGATTATTTGCATTCTTGAGTAGGCACTGAGCATTCCTAGTGCTAGGCTGAATTTAGATAATGGGCAGCTTCTGTTGGCCACGTTTCTGTCTGTTACCTGAGTCCTAATCTGAGCTGGGCCAAGTCTCTGTCTGTTACCTGGCTCCCAATCTATGGACATGGGAAACAAAGCAGCTATGGGGGCAGGAGACCTGCCTCAGAAGGGGTGAGGGTTCAGGCCCCTGCAAGGTTGGGGGTGGTGAGAGTCTGTGCCTCACCTCTGTTGACCCCCAAGTTCTCTTCTGATGGCCCCTCTGCGACTGTGCCTGTCTTAGGTTGTTCCTTCCCTGAGGAATCTTACCTGTCTCTGGCAAAGCAATTATCCTCTGGGGCCAAGCAGGGTGATGTGAGGTTCAGTTCTTTCTCCTTGGTAGCCTATTCCCCCATGGCCTCCATGCCCAGAACCAGCCTTGGGATCCCCCAACCTGCTGGTGGAGCCCAAGCACTGATCACTTATCTCAGGGAATTAAGGTTCCATCTCCAGGGAGGGCCCAGCTCACACCATTGGGCAAGAAACAGATCCATTATACCAGCCACCTCGAGGCTTCAACCTCAGCATGGATAGAAAACTAAGGTAACTGCTGAGGGCAATTGGATCGTGAGAAGAGGGTCTCTCTTGGCTAAAAGGGTAAGAGGAGCCAGTATAAGAATGCTCAAGTGCCTTCCCAGTGCCTTAGCTTTTTGATGACTGCTTCAGTTTCATCCAGAGTTATTGGCCTATTGAAATGTCTAGATTCTTCCAGATTGAGTTTTGGAAGGTTGTATTTTTCAGGAATATATCCATTTCCTCCAAGTTGTCCAGTTTGTTGGAATAGAGGTGTTCATAGTATTTTTTAACAATCATTTATGGGTGCTCCGTTATAGGTAATTAACTGTTTTTCTCTTGCTGCTTTTAATATTCTCTTTGTCTTTTACACTTGGTATTTTAATTATGATGTGTCTTGATGTAGTCCTCTTTGGATTCCTTTTATATGAGGTTCTGTGGGCTTCCTGGACTTACAAGTCTATTTCTTTCACCAGATGTGGGAAGTTTTCAGTCATTATTTCTTCAAATCGGTTTTCAGTATCTTGTTCTTCCTCTTCTTCTAGCACCCTACAATTCTGATGTTGGTATGCTTGAAGCTGTCCCAGAGGCTCCTTACATTATCTTCACAGTTTTGGATTCACTTTTTTTTCTTGCTTTTCCAGTTGAGTGTTTTCTGATTCTTTATATTTCAAATTTTTGACTTGATTCTTGCCTTCCTCTAGTCTGCTGTTAGGACTCTGTATAATATATTTTTTTTTCAGTCAGTGTATGTTTAATTTCTAGTTGGTCCTTTTTCATCTCTAGTTGGTCCTTTTTAATTTATAGTTGGTCCTTTTTTATCTCCTCTTGGGTCTCGCTAAATTTATCCATCTTTTCTAGGATATTCTTGAAAAACCTTATAAGCGTGGTTTTGAACTCTATATCCAATCGTTACTTTTCCTCCATTTCTTTTGTTTGTCATCTCGTCCTTTGTCTCCGCATTTTCACTATGTTGGATTCAGCTTATGATACAAGACTTGCAAAACTGCAAAAGCCTC